>JAJOOO010024903.1:0-20588 GCA_029582685.1 Solanum piurae | reverse complement strand
GCCTAGTGCTATTATTTTCATGCCTATTGTTAATTATTAATAATATAAAAATGATAAACAAGACGGGCAGTATACTCAATAAAATTGTTGAAGCATGAAGAAAATTGAATTATATATCATAAATAATAATAAAAGAAAATCGCTCCTGAAAATCATACGACAACTTTTGTCAGCGATTTTGGTTAAGAATTTTAAAAAAAATAAAAAAATTAAATTTAATATTCTTTTATTATTATTTATGATATATAATTCAATTTTCCTCATGCTTCAATAATTTTATTGAGTATACTGTCCGTCTTGTTTATCATTTTATATTATTAATAATTAACAATAGGCATGAAAATAATAGCACTAGGCATGAAAAACGCTGCTCCTGCAGCGATGTGTAAGGAAAAAAAAATTCTGACTTAAAATCGCAACCATTTTAATTAAATATATATATATTACAAAATCGCTGCCAGGGCAGTGATTTTTAATTTTTAAAAAAAAAAAAAAAAATTTTACAAAATTGCTGCTAGGGAGCGATTTTTCATTTTGTGTCAGAGGGAAATCGCTCCGTCAGGAGCAATTTTGCCCTTTTGATTTTAAAAAAATTTGATATGCTCTTTTGGAATTTTTGACAATTTTTTTTGCCCTTTAGGCTCCGGACTCGAATAAATAACATAAGTCCACCAGCAGAAAATATAATTTTAAAAAACCAATGTCAGAATTAAAATTACTCTTCGTGTAGTAGAAAAAAAAACAAATAAAACTTGATCATTACCAAAATGTACGTGTTTTATATATTAAACAAATCACATAAAACGAGAGCGGAGCAAGAACAGAAAAACTGTATAAAGTAATTACAAAATTTCTATAAGATAAATATTATATATATGATTGAATTTGGTTCGATTTGTTTATGGAGTATATAATTAAAAAAAATAAAGTTCACTACCTAATCAAACCACAAAATTTGTTTTATTTGATTTTATTTTATGATTCGATTTGGTATTTTGGTTTATGTCCAGTACTCCTACTCAAATGAACGTATGCCAGTTTGCTCTTTTCTAGTAATTTGTTTTGCCCTCATAATTATTTTTTAACAAAATGTTCTCTTCCAACTGTACTTCTTCATTTTCTATTTTGTCAAGAAAGGGACTTGTACATTACTATATTGATGACTAATTTATTAAAAAAAAATTAAAATAAAAAGGCGCAACCCAGCTGTAAAATAAAATATTGAATTCTGAGAAAGAAATAAAAAGATAAAAATGATATTCAATCAGCTACGTCTCTGGTATAGTCTTGTTCTGTTGATCCACCAAATCCAAATATATATTGACTACTTTAATTTTTCATGACAAGAAAAAACACAAAAGAGATGAATATATAACCTACAACATACAATACCTTCGAACCTTTTCATTCTTAATATAATATTAAAAAGTGGATAAAAGTGTTAAGAGACAAATGTTGTAAAATTGGTTTGTGAATTCGCAATTCATAAGTCGCATTTTTTCAACTATGCCCTTAATTTAAACACAAAAGAAGACGATTGTGGATCACCTAAACAACATACATTAAACTAACTAATATGGATAAATATTATTGAGTGAGGGTTGTAAAGATAGTTGAGCTGGTGCAGCAGGTAGTATCTCATAAGGGAGATCAGAGATCAATTTTCTTTGTCAATACCTTCTCAGTTGTTGAGCTTGTCAAATCAAACTTGCCTAAATATGATTTATATCTTTCATTTAATTTAAGAATTGTTACATAAAGAGTGTGCACCTGAAGGACAATGATTGCAGATTTTTCGGGGTTTAAAGAAAATATTTTTGAGTAAGACAAAGTGACAAACGATATAGAATGATAGTTGAATTAGGAGAAAACATAATCGTTTCTTATTTTCTCAACATTTACACATAATAAAGAAAGGAATTTGATTAGTTTTAATGCTGATTAACTACAAATGAAGTGACAAATAAGAGTGCACGTATAGTTGCGTCGAGTTTACAAATTCCTAATAATCAACATTTTACAGTTGTGATTAAGACTGAAACGAGGGTGATTGTTTTTCTTTTAAAATTGTTAGCAAAGCTAGCTACTGAGCACTAGTCAAACAATTTATGTAGAGAGAATTGTTGCTACTAAATGGAATGTCTTTTTTTATGAAAATGACTTACAACTATAATCAAACTTTTAAATGCAAAAATAGCTATTATCCATATGCTGCGCCATGCATTTTGTTTATTTATTAAGTTGTCGTCTTACGTATTTATAGATTTGAAAGATATTTGTAACACTCCAGATGTCTTATCATTTATTGGTGAATTTATATAATATTATTATCTCCTTCTAGATTTTTCCGACTTTTCTCCGACCAAGATTATAAATTTAGAAGATTTGTCACCCCATAATCTTTTTTCTTACTTTAAAATAAAAAAACGGATCTGAAAAAATCAAGACATAAGTCAAAAATCAATTACTTTTCTAAAATAAAGGAGTTGGTACCTCCAACTAATTAAAAACAAAATAACATCGCTACCACTTGATAGGAATTCAAAAAATCTTACTGATACAAACCACTTGAGAGCTTTTTATAATCATGGCCAATGAGCTTTGGTCTCACTATAGTGAATGTATTCTAATTATAACCAGCTGTGGCAATTTGCTGGCGTTGTATACTTTTTGTTAATACTAATACTATCTTTGGTCCATTTTATTTGTATTTTTAAGCACCCCTAACAAACAAAAAAATTGAAGCTTTAATCATATAGAGTATTACAATGACATTCTGACAAAAAAAGATATCAAGATCGTTTATAACAAGAAATGATCTGGAGTACGAATCAACTGGAATCTGGGAGTGACATGCCAAAATGTTCATGTACTTTACTCTCAGATCTAAGAATCAGGTTTGCAGCACCTGTTTCTTCAACAGGTGCAGAGCTCTCACCAATGCTTTATTGCAATAAGAAGAAATTTTAAAAGAAAAAAAAAATCACACGCCAAAAAGAGGCATATAATTTTTTATCTGTAAAGCTAGGAGGTCCACCATCTTCCTCGTGGTAAATAGTCCGATTAATATATCTAAAAGTAAAAACATGGTGATGAGACTTTTACCATATGTGCATCATGAGATGCACTCCTTACTCAAAATGTAGTCTACTGCTTCTTCCACAGTGTCAACAACCTGCACCGAATAAAGATCATGTTTGGACAATGTGTCCTTAGTGAACATCGTTATACTTGCTTAATGGCGGTCCAGAAATGGACCATACTGGAAATATGTGAGTGGATACCATCCATCCACTTATTAGCTTTACAAATTAATTTTCCAGATCGAGTGGGTGATTGCAGAGGGAATTAAAGAGAAAGCAGTTATGCATTATTGTATAAAGAAAAAAATAGATGCAGTCATAGGTCAAAGATGTCATTTACTCACCAGATCTGCTGGAAAATCATCATGATTTTCTTTCCCCTTGAAGACACCAGTTCTTGTCAAAATAGAGAACCAAGGACTTCCAGCCTAAAAGTTAAGATTCAGAATTATATGCAGTTCATGAAATAGCTGAGTAGCAGCTTAAATAAATCAGAGAACAAACCTGTCGAGCTCCTTTGATATCAACAGAGGGATTATCACCAATCATATATAAGGTTTTGAAAAACTGATTTCTACCATCAACCTGATGGTTAGTGTAACATGATTGTAGAACATGCATCAGAACTGTCTCCGCATTTTTAAATACAGAAGGATTTGGTTTCCCATATGACGTATACTTCAGAGCAGCAGGATGGATACTGCAACAAAAACTAGTCTCAGAAGTGCATTACTGCAACGTGCAGTTTCTTTTACATCATCTCTATACCCATCTTAGGATGAATACTGCAACAAAAACTAGTCTCAGAAGTGCATTACTGCAAGGTGCAGTTTCTTTTACATCATCTCTATACCCATCTTACGTATATTTCACGTAATTATTAATATTTATGCTGATCTATAATCAGAGCAAGATAATGACACTATATGCAAGCTACTTTCTCAATTATCAGATATTATATCAAGTCTCAAGATATTTGGAAATGAGCCTCACGCATTGAAGACGGATTCTACTGCAATTCTGAAAGCACCCATGCCAAGTCGTTCAGATGGAAACAAGGCCTAGAGTGAAAGTTAGATAGCAAAGGTTACATTCTCTATGAATTTGTTGAGGAAAGCAAGGACAATCAGATCTATTTAGCATTGGAAAACCTGATAGGCAAGGTCATCATTTGCAAAAAAGAGTGGCGGCTGGTGTGCAATCTCATTTCCTGGCAGCCCTCCGGTCCTTAGAATGTCACAGAGAACCTAAAATTGAATTCTCCAGTTAAAATTGAAAAACTACAATATGTGGAGTTAAAGCAAATTTGAGCACATTAATTTCATGCAGTAAGACATGAAGATGCATGCAAATGCACAAAAAAAATCAAGAAACAAAAGGAACAGACAAGATTTCTGGGAGTTGGATGAATCTGACAGGGACTCCACAGTAAGACTTCACAAATCAAAGGGAAACATAGATTATGAAATACAAAATATAAGAAAAAATTATTGGCCAAATATTGAAGGATAGATCTGATTGACAAGTTGTATCTGCAAATCACTAATTATAAAGAAGAATACCTGGATGTCCCTGCTCCAATCGACAGAATCACTAACAACAAAGACCGCCGCCACTCTCTGCGAGCATGGATCATTGCTCAAAGCTATATGCTTAGACTTGCTACTCTGATTACCATCCAGATTGTCTGTCCATTTTTTGTATTGTGCCAATGGGTCAATGTTGTCAAAATAAGATGCATACTCATCTATGGAGAGAACATTTCTGAAATTTAAAGCATAGTAGTATATCACTGTTGAAATTGTTAAGCATTTGAGGATTGCACTCTCAACCTACATCTGTAAAGTGCAAAGCCAGGGAGCTTACTTAAAACCATATTCAGACATCACTTCGGCGGGTTCTCCTTTTCCAACAGCAACAATAAGCTCATTCTCAAATCTGTTGACATGGATTTAACTTATTAAAAACAACCAAAGCAAACTTTGACCTTTCAAACTTGAGATTTCTTATTAACGTAAACAGCTTTAGTTCCAACAGATAAAGCCTTGTAACCTTATTGTATCATCCTGCAAATCTATATTTGTAGTATATAGGTTAAATCCCATGCTTACA
The DNA here is from genome assembly GCA_029582685.1 of Solanum piurae. Taxonomy (NCBI): domain Eukaryota; kingdom Viridiplantae; phylum Streptophyta; class Magnoliopsida; order Solanales; family Solanaceae; genus Solanum; species Solanum piurae. The sequence continues at coordinate 15,393 of JAJOOO010024903.1, read as the reverse complement.
CTTTAGGCTCTTAACTTTGGTTGTTGTGTCTGTATCTAACACTTCTCAATTCTCATACGCGATGCACCAACAAACACTCAAGTAGACAAACAATAGGAACTTCAGCACTTTAGCTTTAGCAAGTCATTAAAATTAATACATAAAATCACATAATAAATGAGATAAGTGATTTCTGGTTAAGGCATTATTTCTTCATTCAAATTGAATATCCATACTAAAACATTTCTGGACATCCTTGGGACAGGAGAAAATTTTACGTGCACTTCCTAAGTCAGCTCTAGAGGACTAATTGCATGGATAACCATTTGCTAAGCTTTTTCTTTTCTTTCTTTTATTCAAACAAGACAGCCATTTTTTAAACTGTAGTTATGTTGATTATTCATAAGTGATCAATTTATTAAAGACCTGCTGGTACTTCTATCAACTAAGCTATGTCCTACTTTCAAATATGTGGAGTTGGCATACTGGTAATCAAGCCACATACTTTTTAGGTGCTTCCGAAGTTTATTACTATTAATTTCAGTTCAGAAGAAAGCACATCCTTTCGCATAATATTTTGCATAAGATAACCTGCACATAAGAAATAGCTATCTTTGTTTTCTTCTACTAACTGTTCTTTATTATATTTGAATGCGGAAAGTGGGGAATGAAATCTAACAAACAAAAGATTACCTTCTCATCAACTGTTTGAACGGTGAATGCCCCTGTATAACCTGCAGATCCATTCAAGCAAACAAAATGCACGAGAGACTTTAAGCATGGAGCAAGTAGCACATCATAGGACTACCAACTCATGGAAAGATCCAATTGTTGAAGAGAAAGAGCAGATTATAATCAAGACAATACTAATTTTGGATAATCAGAAAGAACTTCACCACTATGTCTATCAAAAGTTGTATACCTGTAAAGGTAGGATATTAACATCCAACAAACTTCCCAACTCCTTTGCTCTTTTAGATTCAGGAACACCACCTCCTATTGAATATAAAAGACCACATTAATCCCCTTACGTCTGATAAAGTAATAGGCACTCAAAATGCATGCCTACTACTCCAAAGTTCAGAACAGTAGGTTATAATAACGTTGCCTCAATGAGTCATAGAAGGAAAAATGAATCAATCAGATAGGAGAACTAGTCTATGATGAATGAATATTTACTGTGATTCTACTAAGTGAAAGATGCCACTCCACCTATTTGGCATTGTTTTTCACTCAATCTCTATCATCAGATCCAATAAAAGAGCTCCATCAATAAACCTAATTCTTTTTTTTTAATATGTTTATTGATAGACCTAGTTCATGTTCACCTGATGCATAAAACACATGAAAAAAGTGCATGTCTTTTTTATTTCACTCAATTTTGCTAGGTATAAAAAGTGGAAATCAAAGACAAAATGAATGCAAATGCGAAACCAGCATGGAAGCTGATCGACTTTGGAATGTCCTAATCAAGAGATATTTCTGTAGCAAATCCAGCACTCATCTCCCTACGAAATTAGGAACCAAATACTAACCGATGACATTGGGTTTTATATAATCATAGAACTGCCAAAACAACATATTCATTGGGGAGAAAACTAACATCCTATGAGTCATCAATGGTTTAAGGGATATTGGTATCAACAACTTCAACCACCTAAAAAATCTCTTCTACAACACTAAATTTTCTCATTTCAACCAGGACTCTCATTATCCACAAACTATTGTTACGTATGAGAGTTTGGAAAAAGTAGGTCAGTGACACCCCAATTAACGTTACAGGACACTACAAGTTTATATACCCCAGTTCGTTGAGATAGATACCTTCTAAAGCCATGATCCATCCTATTCCAGAAATTGATACGTAGAACTTAAATAATTGCATTTACGGCACGTACTTTAAGTAGCTAAAGAATGAAGGCACGAAAACCAGTTGCAATGCTAACAAATGGATGTTGAACAAGAACAGGTTACATCAACCACTCACCATTGGTCAAGAATACATAGGGAACCTTCAGAGTACCTGCACAATGTAAAAGCTACTGAAGTTAACCTACCTGATCTAGGGTACCAACAAAAAGTGCCTATATATAGCTCCAAGCCCATAAAAGTATGAATCAGTAGTATTTAGATGGCAATGCTACAACATCACAGAGGAGAGGACAACTTCATATCACAAGATCGATAACATTGTCTAAATGCATGTGATTTCAGATATTTTGTAAGGAAAAATTACTCCAGTGCATATCACTCCAGATTGTTATCTCGGCATTTTCATAATAAGTAGGCACCTACAATCCCTAAGTTGTAGCTAATAAGATTCTTAATTTCATTTTCATTTCCTCTTGTGGCAAACATTATATAATCACAAAACTCTATTAGAAAGATAAACTAAATGTGATAGTCGAAACGACACCGTACCGGAATCATCATAGAAGCGTTTGAGAGCTCGAGGAGAGCCGCCGATAGGGTTGCTACCGCGGAGCAAAACGCCGTCAATGTCGAACGCGACGCCGAATGAAGCTCTGCATCAAGAGATTATGGATTCTCATAAAACTATAGCAAAAACACATATACTAATGAGAGATAGAGATAAATTAAGTACGGATTGGAAGAGGAGTGAAGTTGACGATAGAAGAAATGCGAAGATAGTGAAGGAGTAGCTGTGCTTCGAATCTGCGAAGAAGAGAGCTTTCTTCTTAAAATCTGAAGAATTTTCATCTTCTCTTTTTGATCGTCTAATCCCCTTTGTCCTGAATCTTTTCAACAATAAAACCCAATTGATTTATTGGACTGTATTTCACTTTCTCAAACTTTTGTGGATTCCGCAAAAAAATTCATAACTTTAAAAAAATAAAAATAAAAGTGATATTGTATTATAAATTATAAAAATTGTTTTGCAATGAGTAGTGATTGAGCCTTATATTAAGCCATGAAATTATTTTTTTATTACTTTAAAATTATTGAACTTCACTTGAAAAATCGCCAAACTACCTATCGTATTAAAGTCAATTGCAAAATTATAAATTTAATTAGTGAAATTCAATCTTTTGTAAACATAAAATTAAAACAAACTTGTATTTCAAGTAAATTAGGTTTAGTTTTTATATATTATCATGTATTTTATTTTTGACTTATAATATATTTATATCATAAATAAAAAAATTAGCAACGAGTGTCATATGAAAATTTCTTACTTCAAAATGATTTATGTTGCTGATTAAAGTGACCGAACTTCAAAACATTATAGCAAAGTCTCTAAATTTTATCAATCACATAAATAAAGGGTGTGTTTTATATTATAGAGCTTGTTTTCTCAATTTTCATTATTAACATTGAAAAACATCATATATTATCATAAAGCAGGATAAACAATCAAATTCTAGTGAACTTTAAAGTTTGAAATATGATATACTTGTAGAGAAACAAATGGAGTATCACTTTTTTTTGTTTTTTGAAACAAAAATCACATCAATATCCAAATATGAATAATTTCATTTTAAAGAGATGAAATGAAATGAATTATATATATTAAAAGACATCCCAAATAAAAGAAGTGCCTCATAACATGAAACAAATGGAGTATAACAATACTCAAATTAACCAAAACAGAAAACAGTAAACAGGCTTGTATTACACAGAGAAATTGAAAACGAAACAAATCGAATCAATAGTACATGTACATCATATATAGCCTTCGTCTTTAACTTCAGATGAAGTGGAGACAAAATGGAAACGAATAATCCAAGCGAAGACACCTCCACCTCCAAGCTTAATTTAGTTCGGATTAAAGTCACATCACAAGGTAAATAAATATAAAACCACTGCTGATCCGACAGATTAAAAAAAGTATTTTCAAGGTAAGCGCGCTGATGAAGCCAGTGAAGAAAACAGGGGAACATAAAATTCCCACATCCAAATGAGAATTGATCAGCGCATCTGTGTGATTTCACCTATCAGAATCGTACCCACTAGGGGTTGCTGTTGATGGTGTCGAGGACCCGGACTCTCCCCTTCCTGATTGGCTCCTCATGGAAGCCAATCCAACAGCTGATTTCACCATAGATTTCAAAATCTTCATTTTGATTTGTCCCCTTCTTCGAGGAAAGCAAAGGTTCTGGCTTGACATGGTCTCTGATTTTTCCATTGACATATTTTTTGTTGGTTTTGATCAATTCTAAAGAAAAAAGAAAAAGGATTTTTGTGTTGAGCAGGACAGAGTAAAACAGAGCTTTTGAAATTGGATATCTAATAGAGATTTTCACTAAAATGAAGAGGTTGATGATTTATGAATGAGAAAGGGAGGGCAATGGCGCACCTTTATATCAGTTCAAAAAAGGACCAAATCGTAAATTCCAGTTACTTGGTTCACAAGGCTCATGTGGAGTAGATATTCAAGAAATCCACATCTGCCTTTTTGGAGTGCTTACGTGGACACTAAAATGGTCCACTCCAACTAATGTACAAAAGCTGACACCTGTACCTTTTTTCACTTTTCGTTTTAATTTACATGAAACTGTTTGACTTGACAGTTAAAAACGAAAGAAAGAGTTTTGAATTTATAATCTAAAACACTCACTAACCATTTACTCCATATGATAACAAATCATTTCATTAAATGAAAAGTGAATTTCAAAATTAAATTATTTTTAATTATGAAAAAGTCATTTCTTAGAGAATGGACCAAAAAAAAAAAGTCTAAGAAACAGAGAGGGTATAGTACTAATTTTGAAAAGGTTCATTAGGTTGGAAAAAAGAAGAAGAAAGGTTCATAGATATGAAAACACTCATTGTTGAACTGAGAAAATAAATTGTTAAACCGAGTTGAAAAGGTTCAAATTTTAAAAGGTTCATATAGTTGAAAGGTTCACATTTGAAATCCATATGTTAAATTGGTGACAAAACAGCAGTTCATAGAGTTGAAAAATCATATTGATAATTTGAGTTTAAAAGGTTCATTGAATTAGAAAGTTCAAAATTTGAAATGGTTCGTTTAACAAGTCAATGAAGAGCTTGTAACGCTGACTTGTACCTTTCACATTATTGAAAGATATGTTGTGGTTTTCTTATATGGTATTGAATAATTTTATTTTTATAAGTTAATATTTGTGATTAATTAGGTTTTATGTCTATTTTTAATATGATATAAAATAAGGTCCTGAATTTGCAAAGTTAAATTTTACTTATTCAATTTTGGATGTATGGAAGAATGTTAAGTTCCATATTCGTTGACAGGACGGGTTCTTACATGTTCTTGGTTGATAATCTTTTCTCATGAGATTAGCTTTTATGATTAAAAAATAATTTTAAGTCCATTCCTTAAAATTGAAGTGCATATAAACGTAACTAAAACCCATTTTAATGGCTAATAATCTTTTTGGTTCAGTCATTGTCTATTATTATTGTTTCACATTATTAACGGAAAAGCAATTTAGGTTAAATTTAATATTTTTATTGTCTCAATTTAGATGACATTCTTTCTATTTTAGTCCATTTCATCATTCTCATTTTACTCTTATTAGATTCCACTTAACAAATGAATGAGCCATTAAGCAATTTAAATATTTCTTGAATTGAAAGAGGTTGAATCAATATATAAGCTAAATAATGGGTTATAATCCAATCTGTCGTACTTCTACTAAATCTCATTTTTATTATTTATTTTCTTATATATAATTAATAATAACCATTAACTATTTTTCTTCTTTATTATAACTATATCAAAAATATAAAATTATTTTCTACTATGAATCAATTCTTAAGTTACATATTTACCTTGTGCGAACTAAAACAAATTAAAAACCCATTGTGTAATTACTACTACTTAATTTGTCTAAATTAGTTGACAAAGAATGTTGTGTAGTTATTCTTGAGGATTCGATTTGTTGCCACGGCAGATGGACTGTAAGTCTCCCCACCAAATGTTTTATAGTACAAAAGTGACTAAAGTAAGTCCAAGGAAGTTTCTTTACAAAAATTACTCACATAACAACAACATAAGGAAGCCAACAACTCACATTTTGTCAACTCAGTTCACAATTGCTTTTTAGCTTTTACTCCTGTTTGTTTGGGGGGGGGGGGGGAGATTAGTGTCATGGTCTTTTTTAATTATTAGTTAAATATATAAAGTGTTTGTAATACATTCGCCAATAACGTGTCAAAATGACAAATTAAATAAAGATATGTGGCATATATAAAAAAATAATTCTCAAATAATGATATTTAGTACCAAAAAAAAGTGACCAATGAGTGAATGACATGTGGAATTTTTGCCCCAAAAACTTTAAAAATAAAATAACCCAACCCCACTCAGATCATCTTCTCCACCCCAACTCATGTGTTTTCTCCACTTTTCCCCCACCCACCCAACGTCTTCTCCACCTCTACCCACCCTAACCCCAACCCTTTCCTCACCCACATAATCTTCTTGAATAGAATAACAAACTCACACATACCACTACTCAAATCTAATTTGAGATTATTCATGAATTCATGATTTTCCATTTTTCTTTTTCTTTATGATTGCAGGGGTCTTCACATTGTCTTCTTTTAATTATTATTATATCATTATATTATAAGTCCAATGGATTTAAATTTATTTTTTTGTTTGTAGCATTATCAAATTTATTTCTCCATAAAAGGAGTTTAAGTTTTGGGAGATGATGGCTGAAAAATGAGGAAGTAGATGAAAAAAAAATATGATTAAACAAGTCTTTCACGCGCTGGTAATGAGTGTATTACACTCTCCATGATATGTCAGCAAAAAGTGTCAAAATGACAGCGGGATATGACATGAGGTGTCTAAAATGAACAAAGTTTAATTGAGGTGTCTAAGTGAAAATTGGTGTCAACTTTAGGAGGGCACCAATGAATTCCGCCTTAGAATAATAATAATACCATAAACAAAGTCTAGAGAAGATGCATATGCTATCGATAAACCATGAACTCAAGTTAAAGTTGTATCAATCTTTAGTGTAAATTTGATATTTCTCTCTATATATATAACAAATTCGGATCGGGCGTATAAAATGTCAAATTTTACTATTTTATTGTCCTAATTTATGCGACATTTTTTTCAAAGTTAATTTCAAAATGAATATCATATCTCCTTTTTAGTTTGTCTTTAAAATGGTTTTAAATAATAAAAAAAATAGTTTATCTTAAAAAGAAATCATATTTTTAATAGTACCGTGCCTACAAGTTTATTGTAAAGAAAAATCAACTACTCCTAGTTAATTAGCACTAAAATATTTTTAGAACAATTTAATAAACATAACAAAAAATTAGTACTCGTATATAAGGTAATCAACGTAAGAGAAGAAGAAGTTATTTCTTACTAGCATAACAGAAAGGAAGTGAAGTGGTACAACAGTATGATATACTGTGCAGAGCAAACAAAATTAAACTAAAATACCGAGATACGTAAGTAAGAGAGTTTCCAGTTTAAAGCTGTGTTGTGTAGGTGGAAATGAACAAAAAAAGATTGAATTTTAAGAAAATGATAAGAATCAATATTTATTAAGCTTAGCCACTTCCTCATCTTCATCTTCATCTTCATCTTCATCTGTACTAATGAGGCAATTACCAATTTTCTTCCCCAAATCGCCCATCAACATGACAACTGATTTCAACAGTTTCTTAAATATCGCAGCTTTAACTTCACCTCGTCTCGGCGGAACACTTATTTTCCGTCCGTTCATCTTATCGTTCGTCGCCGGAATTTCCATTTCTGACGATATTTTATGAATTCTGAAAGTGAAATATGGAAGAGCAAAAACAGAGGTTGGAGCAGGGGAATATATGGGGTGGAAAAGTAATTTTGAATAATTAATGGGGAATTTTTTTAAGGCTTTAGTGAGGATTGAAGAAAGATAAGAGGAGAGGATTTTATAGTAGTAGTAAAGTTTTTTGAGTTGCAATTACTTTGCCACCAAATCTGTCTTTTTGTTATTTATGTTTGTCACTTCATCATTCAAACAGAGCAATCTTTTCCTTTTGGCATATAAATTTTATCTTATTTTTGTTATTTTAATTTAAAAATAAGTATTTACATTTTTTAAAATTCAAACGCTACAAAAATAATTTAAAGTAATTTAGTTTAAAAGCATCTGCAATAATCCAATGCAGATAGGCTCTAATATGTTATGTGAGACATATTTTTCTCTAACAAAAATGTGGACTCAAAAATTGTCTACTTTTATTTCACATAATTAGTGTCAGTTATATATGAGACACATAATTTAAAAAGTGTTCTTTCATTTTCTTATTCTCAATTTGTTTTTAATTTATGTAATATATCCTTAATTAAATAATATATGATGGAGGAACCACAAAAGTATTAATTAAAATTTTCTTATCTTACTCTTGTAATTATTTCTTTTTGAAAACATTCACACGTGTGGGTGAAATTTCAAAAAGTTTTTTAAGGAGTGAATTAGTAAAATTATTTTTTTATTTATATTTTTTAATATACATATAAAAGAGAAAGTGATCAACTAATATAGGACGGAGAAAAAAAAACCTAAAAAAGTCAATCCTCGTGCATTATAAAGATAAACCCACACAAAAAGAAAGGGAATAAAAGAGGGTCCAATGTAGGACCCTTTGTCTCTGGAATCTCTCTTTTAATAAAAATAATAATTTCTCACTCCATTCCATATTAGATGAATACGTATATTTTATACATTAATTAAATTATTAATAGATTGATTATTTTATTATTTTATCGGTTTTTTTATATTAATTAGCCTCTAAAAAAAGGAAATTTTTGGCCATCAAAATTTATTTAAACTTTCAAAGACCATATTATCTATCTAAATTTAATAAGTGATCGAATAATAAAAAGAAATATTTTTAATAAAATTTCATTTAATATGAGACTGGGAATATTGTTTAATAATAAGGATTGCACAATACAAATTGAATAAGGGGAGTATATACGATAAAGTCAATACAGTAATTAATTGTGGCATATTGTCCTTTCCGAACTTCCGAAGCAACATCATTCACTCACCGAACCTGGGAGGCTAGGACAATGCCCACAAATAGTCAACGTTGAATATAATTTTATACTACAAAAAGTCAAGTCTCATCCAAAACAAAATAAGTTTAAACGCTTACGCGTGGACTATTGGTGACTATTGTTTACACAATCACATCACTTGAAAATTCAAAATAATTATAAGTAACTACATTTAATAATAACCTAAAATGGATAATAAGTAATACGCAAAAATAAATTATACATATTGATATTACCACTTATATATAACTTAAATCTAATAAAAATAACCCAAAAAAGGTCCTTTTGGATGGTATATATGTCTACCTGCAGAGGCAAATCGAGAATTTGTTATGGGTTTACTCCTAAAATAAAAATAATAAATTATAGTATGTGGAAATTCATCTATAGTACTCGAGGTAAATAACTCAACATTCAATTAAGTGTATCATTTAACGTTCTTGTAGGCTTATTGCATGCACGGTATATATCAATAGATTATATCATATTAATTTTAAAATATATACTATACATATAAAATATATAATTTTATGGAGAATTTTTCTTCTTAATGATATTGATATTGATAATAGTGACAATTATCGATAGTGACTTTGATGGAGAGAGTTGGAACTACAAAATCAGAAATTCACGTAGCCTGTCTACATGGTAAGCCAACTGTACTTGGGTCCCACACGCTAAATGTTATAGTGGGGTCAGGGGTGAATAACCCTACATGTAAGTGCATGGAAGTTTTGGGTGACTCAATTACTAATTTACTACTCTCTTTTCTGTCTTCTTATTTCTTTTCTTTCTAAACATAAATATAAATCTAAACATTTTATAGAATTTGCCATCTACAACATTAATATTATTGGTCCTTCAAATTTTCCAAACTCTTGTAGGAAAGGAAGAAGTAACAAGAAATTACAAAAAAAAAAAGCAAAGGGGGGAAATTGACGTCTTATTGCAAGTTGCAATCATTAATTAGTACACGTCTTTTTTTTTCTTATTTATAAGATGTTGAAACATTACATTAAACCAAGTTAATTAAGGAAATTACTTCCATAAAGACATGATTATAGCTAAGTTGTCTTTATGAGTCTATATATAAGCCTCCATTAAAGTCAAAATCAAGTTCAACGTTTGTATGAACCCTTAAAAGATGTACTTGTATATATAGAGTAGATGATAAATATGCATCAAGCTAAGATTAATGTATACATCCATCAGTTGATAGATAGTATCGTTATTCATTATACATTGATATAGAAATGTCACGAGGCTTAATTAAGCTGACTTCAATTAACGCTCATACTACAAAAAATGTTAATTTTTAAATTAATGAACTGTTAATGCATCAGATATTTATATATCTCTAGCACAAAATTATGTAGCTAATACAATTAATAGCCCCATAATTAAAAAAAGAAGATCATAACGGAGAAATTCCGCGTAACTCATGTCTTTCATAACAATTCTTTTCTATTTAAGGGATTAAGTTGAAGGAAAAGGAAAATTGATTTTTTTTTTCATTTTTACTTGTTCACTATATTAAAATAAATATATATATTTATTTTTATTTGTCTGATTTAAAAAATTAAGAGATGATTTATCACTTTTATTTTTAATTTACTCTTATTATTAATGATAATTATTTCTAAAAATATTAAATTAATATATTCAAAAAGTAATATAATAAAAAATATCATTTTATTTATTACTCATTAAGAAGTGTGTCAAGTCGAATACAATACAAAAGTAAGGATGGTCGAGTATCATCATTCTTCTTGGTGTACTATAATAACTTGATAGAGTATAATATTAAAGTGGGAGTTGACTCCATTAAGTGTGGAAATTAAAGGTCATTCTTGCACCGAGTAATTAATTGATTCATAGCAAAGTCTCGATCAGTTAATTTCCCAAAAGTACCAATACTAATTTTAAACCAGAATCTTGGAGATTCAAAGAGATTTTAACTATACATGAGCTATTTAAAGATACAACTTTGAAAGAATAGACTTGTTAATTAATTATATTCATTAGGTAAAGACTTGAATATTTATCCTTTTAAATAGTAACGCTGTAACGGTGACCACTTATGAATCTGTCCAAATCCAGTCACATTCATGACAACTTTGCAATAAAATATTAGACACAAACTATGGAAAATATAGGATAGATGATTGATGAGTCCAGAAATTGGACTCATTTAGGGTTGTATTTCAATAAAATTAGTGTACTTAAATGCATATTTTGTTTCAATATCAGATGAAAACCCTTAAGTTTCAGGTATTTGGAGTTGGAGGGAAAGCATAGACACTACTTAGCAAAAAGGAACAAAGGCAACTGAAAGAACGAAGAAATGAAGATCTGAGACTCGCAGAACCCGTTCGGGCGAGTCGTCAAAAGGTCTTATCCTCGCCTTTTGTTCCAGTGTGCTGAGCCCCGAAAGAAAGGATCAAATCGGCGGTGAAAAGGAGCAGTCGGCGTGTCGCCGAACAGTTCCGCGAAGTAGTACTATGTCACCCAATGATCTGAAACACGACAATGTTGAAGGATAGAGCAAGACAGAGATGAAACCTACCAAAGGGAGGATCGCCAAGTTGATTAGCGATCTCGACTAACAAAGCCGAATGATCCGCTGCAGCATAAATTTTTGAAAACTATAAATACTTGTTGAGAATTATTATTCTAGTATCGAATTTTTAGCCTTGAACAATAATTTTTCAGACTTTTCTTCTATTTTTTGAGTTCTAAGTTTGGAGAGGGTTTTGAAGAACTTGAAGGTTCAAAGGGTTTCAACTCCAAGATTTTGGACTTGGGTCTTGTGGATTCTTTACTCTTGACTTGTTTTGAGACTTAAATTTTCATACCCATTTGAATGCAAACTCATATTGGTATAAATTTCTATCTCTTATACATGTCTAGCTAAAATTCCAATTCTTGGGGTGTGATTTTGTGAATATGGGTTAGATTATCTGTTGGGTCTTGCTTGTTGATGGTTTATTTGTTGTGTAAATGTGATTTCGTTTAGTAGTTGTGGTGGAACTTAATGAAATTGTAGTTGCAAATACGATTTCACCTTTGTGTTTTCGGCTTGCTCGAGAGAGAGGTCGTAAAACTAAGACTACTAAATTGATGGCCGGTGGGATTGAGTCATGAGGTTCAGCTCGAGAGAGTGAACCCTAGTCCTTCTCCCACACACTCAGCTCGAGAGAGTGAGTGGGCTAAGGCGGAGGCTATTCTTCATGCGGCAACTCGGTGTTCGAGAGAAACCGAGTTTATTCGGGGTAAGTTGCTCGAGAGAGAATTTACCCCCACTATAGTCTAGCCTAGTCACAAATATTCAACGGATTTATTATCAAAAGCATGTACCCAATAGTTTAGTTTATCCCGTATTCCTACCACATCCCAAGAATCCCCTCTCCTTGATTAGTACTCTTTGCATTTTCGCTGATTTTTGCTTACTTGCTACGAACTCCCATTGTTAATTGTCACTTTTGTGTCACCCCTTAAATTTAGTATGTTTGTATTCAACAATGTTTTTAGCTATGACTAATTAGAACTTAATTTTATTTTTCTATTAATTCTCAAGCCCACTCCCTTGGGACTCGACCCCAACCCTTGGTTGGATTACTTTACTATTAATTGTACGATCGTAGACTTATATTGAAAGTTATGTCTTGATTATGCAAACATCAAAGATCAACAACAGAAAAAAAAATTATATTTGTTGAGAAGTTGGTTAATTGAATACAAATGCATATGGTTTAATTTTCAAAGTTTTTTCTTTTTTGTCAACCACTATACAAACACGGTAGATCCATAGTATCATTTGATTGGAAAGCTTGCGATTATTTATTAAGTTGTATACATTTTCTCTTTCATGTGATAAAAAGTTCAATAAAGAAGTTAACTATTTAGTACTAATAATTATTGAGTAAACTTCTTATTATTGAGTGCTGAAGTGGACAGAGTAACTCTCAAAGCTTGTTAATAATTCCATATTCATTAAAGAACTCAAATCAGATTCTCTCTTATCATAATATATATACTTAACAATATACACTCTCCGTCCTAAAATAAGTACTCCCTCCGTTCCTTTTTATATGTCATTTTTTCTATAAATAGTTGGTCCATAATACTTGTCATTTCATAAAATCAATGCATAAATTACCATATTGTTCCTTTTTTACCCTTGTGAGTTATTAGCCTTGAAAATATACATTTGACCAACTTAGAAAAGTTAAGTAAATGATTTATGTTCATTGGTTAAATTAATTAATCAAAGTAAATTAATTCATATTCATTGATTGAAAATTTGAGTTCCAAAAAAATTAAATAAGGGTAAAAGGGTAAAGTTACATCATTTCTTAATGCAAGTGTAAAGTAAAAATGTGACATATAAAAGGAACGGAGGGAGTATCATTTAGCTCAATTCATGCCCATGTAAAATACAATAAATATAATGTATAAGTTATTAAGTTAACTTTATTTATTAGATGTTCTTTTTAAAAGTCAATACTATTAAAAAGATCATGACACTTATAATTTTGAGAAAATTTATTATTTTTTTACTAAAAAAAACACTTATTTTAATACGAATAGAGTAAGTCACGATGTCAAATTATTCATGATGATCTATAATCTTTCATTAAAGATTTAAGGTAAAATATTTGGTAGACTAATTGGTTCGTTAGTCCAAGTCAAATTAAAGGCGCAGCAACATATATCGATCATCTAGAGTCTTGGTTGATGTATGCATCAGGGCCCAGAAAAGTGCTATGAGCACTAGCATAAAGTCTATATATATATTGAGAGAAGCGCACAGGTTGTGATTTGTAATAGCAACAATAATATTGAATTATTGATTAAGCAAGTTGAAGTCTTATTGCATGACCCATCACTATTCATATCGTTCCATTTAAACCCCTCCAAAATAAATACGATTAACATAAAGTCTCTAGCAACGGTTAATTATAACCTATCAATTATCGTCACTCGTTTACCAACATACATACCTTAAACTTATTTCTTGAGCACTACCTATGAATAAACAAAAAAGATTTCTTCACTTCAAGGCATGCTATTAAATATAATAATAATAATAATAATGCATTCAGTATAATCCACAAGTGCAATTTGGAGAGGATATAATATACGCAGACATTATCCGTACCTTTGATGATATTAAATATACCATCTTGTTATATATAATCTAACATTAATTAGCAAACAGAAGTGTTTGAATTTGGTGGACATGTGGAGCCAGAGTTTTTTTTGGCATTTCTGCTTCTTCTGTTCTTGATGTTAACCAGAATTTCCCCTATTTTTGTTGACATTGACCATATATTCTTTCCCAAACTCTCAAATATTTGAGCCTTAATTTGGCCCCTTCTTGGAGGAAAGCTTGTTATATGTCCCTTTGGGTTAATTAGAGGAGGAATCGTCATTAATTGAAATTAAATGTGATCTCCAACTAAATAGAGAATATCTAAGGAAAATAATATTTTTTTCATAAATAAATGAGAATATGAAAGCCAACAAAGAAAGAAAGTGAGTTTATATAGAACCAAAAAGGTGAAGGACCGACACTTTAATTTAATAAGTACAATAATAAATGTATATAGTTGAACTCCTTTGTCAATGAGAAATAATATTTGAAAACCCTTTTAGGGACCATAAGCTTAAAGGGAAGCCAATTACATGATAACAATACAAGATAACAATAAAATACATAACATAATAATTTTAAAAATCACAACAATAATTTAGTAATCCGGTAGGTCGTTTCTAGATTTAACGATATTCAAAAAAGGAATTAGTGTATGATTTAGAGAAGTTGTGGTTGTGATTGCGATTGTGCTTGTTGATTTATTTTTTCAATTATTCGTAGTTGATCTTTAGAAATTTAGAATAAAATATAATTTAATATTAAATAAATAATTTCAAAAAAATAAAATTTTATATTACATGAAATTATATAGGATGATTATTTGGAAAAAAGAAAGAAAGAAAAGATTTATATTATGGAATAAGAAAACAAAAATGAAATAGAAATAATAGTATAATATTGAGGAGAGAGAAGAAGATTCTTTTTTAGAGAGTAAAATAGAGAATTGGATTGGAGTTGGTTGTCTGAAAAAATAGGTAATTTTATATTTGGAGAGTAAAATAAAGTGTAGGATTGGAGATGCCCTATAAAAATTACAGAAATCCCACATTTTAGTTTACTTATTATCATTATCCCTTATAAGTTTTACAAATCTCCAAAATCTCTCATTTTTGCGCATCAGATTAGTGTATCTCGCGCATCAAATAGTGTATCATGTATAAAATGTACATCAGATTAGTGTATCTCGCGCATCAGATAGTGTATCATGTATAAAATGTACATCAGATTAGTGTAT
>JAJOOO010024902.1:0-14060 GCA_029582685.1 Solanum piurae | reverse complement strand
AATACAAGTTGAGATAAATGGTTGGGTACATGCTTTCGATAGGAAATTTGCAAGATAATAGTGACTAGGCTAAGCTTTAGATGGAAATAAGTTCCCTCTCGGGCAACTTACCCCGTTTCAAATGCGTTCCTCTCGGACACCCATTTTCCGCATGAAGACCAGCCTACGCCTTACCCCACTCACTCTCTCGAGCTGAGTGTTAGGATATGGGACTAGGGCTCACCTTCTCGGGCTGAACCTCATGTCGACCCAATCCTTAGGCCATCAGTCTAGTGGTCTTGGTTTTGTGACCTCTCTCTTGGGCAAGCCGAAAACACATGAGTGGATTTGTATTTTCAACTACAAACCCATTAAATTAAACCACAACCACTAGGTGATGTCACCATTAAAATACATATAACCTATCAACAAGCAAGACCCAACAATAATATCAACACATGTTTGCTAAATCACACCCCAAGAATGGGGGTTTTTAGCCACACATCAAGTAATAACAAAATACACCTAAAATTATAGTGAAATCAAATGGGTATAAGAAATTAAACCTTGATTTAAGCAAAGAAATAAGAATGGAGAAGACCCACTTCCACCTTGGGGAAGATGAACTCATTTCTTCAAGTCCCAAAAACCCTCTCCAAACTTGAGAGTAAAAATTACTAAAAATTTTATTGTCTAAAATTTGATACTAAAATGTAATGCTAAAACTTGATTCCTAAGCTATAACTCTCAACGAGTATTTATAGTTTTTAAAAATATGTGTTGCGGCGGATCGTTCGGCAACATTAGTCGGAATCACCGATCAACTCGGCGATTCGCCTTTTGGTGTAGTTCATCGCCGTCTTGCATCATCCTTCGACATCGTCGTGCTCTGGGTCATTGGGCAACATAGTACTACTTCGCGGACCTTCTCGGTGATGCGCCGACAACTCCATTTTTCCACCGACTTGATCCTTTCCTTCAGGGCTCAACACACTGGAACAAAAGGCGAAGTGACACCCTTTGGCAATTTGCCAAGTGAACTCGGTGATCCTCAGGCCTTCATTTTCTTATTCTTTTCAGCCTTTTCCTTCCTTTTTGCGCCTAACTGTCCATGTTTCCACTAAAACTTCAAATACCTGAAACTTAAGCATTTTCATCAAATGTTCACATAAAATAAGCATTTGAGGACACTATTTCTATTAAAATAAAGCCCTAAATGAGTCCAATATGTGGACTCATCAACGGCGATGAACTACATCAAAGGGTAAATCACTGAGTTGATCGGCGATTCTGACTAATGTCGCTAAGTGATCCGCTGCAACACAGATTTTTGAAAACTATAAATACTCGTTGAGAGTTGTAGCTTAGTATCAGATTTTAGTATCAGATTTTTATGATCAGACTTTTTAATATAGAATTTTTATTATAGACTTTTGAGTTCTAAGTTTGTAGAGGGTTTTGAAGAACTTGAAAATTCAATGGATTTCAACTCCAAGAAATTGGACTTAGGTCTTGTGGATTCTTCAATCTTGGCTTGTTTTGAGACTTAAATCATAATACGCATTTGAATGAAAACTCATTTTGGTATAAATTTCTATCTCTTTTACATGTCTAGCTAAAACCCCAATTCTTAGGGTGTGATTTTGTGAATATGGGTTAGATTATATGTTGGGTCTTGCTTGTTGATGATTTATTTGTTGTTTAGATATGATTTCGTTTAGTAGTTGTGGTGGAACTTAATGAAAATGTAGTTGCATATACGATTTCACCTTTGTGTTTTCGGTTTGCTCGAGAGAGATGTCGTAAAACTAATACTACTAAATTGATGGCCGGTGGGATTGGGTCGACATGAGGTTCAGCTCGAGAGAGTGAACCCTAGTCTCATTCCCACACACTCAACTCGAGAGAGTGAGTGGGCTAAAGCGAAGGCTTCTCTTCATGCAGCAAGTGGGTTTCCGAGAGGAACCCATTTGATTCGGGGTAAGTTACTCAAGAAAAAATTTATCCCCTCTATAGTCTAGCCTAGTCACAAATATTCAACAGATTTATTGTCAAAAGCATGTACCAGTTTAGTTTTGTTGTATTCCTATCACATCCCAAGAACCCTATCTCCTTGATTAGTACTCTTTGCATTTTCGCTGTTTTTACTTACCTGTGACAAAAACCCCATATAATTGACGCTTGCATCACCCCTTAGATTTAGCATGTTTTTAAGCGATAATATCTTTAACTATGACTAATTAGAACTTAATATTATTTTTCTACTAATTCTCAAAACCACTCCCTGTGGGAACGATCCCAACCCTTGGTTGGGCTATTATACTATTGTACGATCGTAGACACTTGCATTGGAAGTTGTGTCTTGATTACGCAAACATCATGCATGCTCAACAAATAGATTATGAGAAACTTAAGGTAATATCTAGGGCGGTAAAGAATGCAAGGATGGGTGATGGTGACTTTTCACATTCACAGTCCAAAGGATATGGTCGTTCTAAGTTCCGACAAAGGTTTCCTGGTCAAGGTTCCTCTAATTCTCCTCCTAAACTCAACAAAGATAGTGTGTCTAACCCTAAACCTCAAGGAGGGAATTATGGTGGATTTTCATTATCTACTTGTGCTAAGTGTGGAAGAAATCATGAGGATAAATACTTATCCGGTACTGATGGTTGCTTTGGTCATTGTAAGAGTGGTCGTAAGATAAGCTATTGTCCATCACTTACGGCTAAGTGAATAGAAGGTTGGCAAAATCCTTCTAGTTTTTCAGGTTCGGGTGCTACAAAGCAAAACTTATTCTATGCACTCTAGACTTGTCATGAGCAAGAGGGTTCTCCCGACGTGGTTACTGGTATGTTGGAAGTCTTTCATCTTGATGTTTATTATTTTCTTGATCCCGGTGCTACCTTGTCTTTTGTTACCGCATATGTGATTATGAGGTTTGATGTTCTTCCAGATATGTTATTAGACCCATTTTTTGTCTCAACTCCTATTGGTGAATCTATTATGGCTAAGAGAGTCTATAGAAATTGTCCCATTTCCATATCCCATAGAGTTACTCATGTTTATCTTGTAGAGCTTGATATGTTAGATTTAAATGTTATTTTTAATATGGATTGGTTGCATTCTTGTATGTTTCAATTGATTGTAGAACCCGAGTGGTCAAATTTAGTTTCAAAGTGACCCCATCCTAGAGTGGAAAGGGGGAAATTTTATGCCTACGTGTCAGTTTGTTTTTTGTCTTAAAGATAGAAAGATGATTTTTCAGGGCTACTTATATCATCTAGTTAGTGTGAGGGATATGGATTCAAAATCCCCTACTCTTTAGTCGGTTTCTATTGTTAATGAGTTTCTGGAAGTGTTTCCCGATGATCTACCCGGTGATCCTCCTGAAAGGGAAATGAACTTTGTTATTGACCTTATCCCAGATACTCAACATATCTCTAATTCTCCTTCCCACTAAGCTCCGGCAGAACTAAAGGAATTAAATGAGCAATTGAAATATTTGTTGGATAAGGGTTTCTTCCGACCGAGTATCTCCCCATGGGGTGCTCCACTTTCGTTTGTTCAAAATAATGATGGTTCACTGCTTATGTGTATTTATTACCATCATTTCAACAAGGTTACTATTATGAACAAATATCTTCATCCAAGGATAGATGAATTGTTTGATCAACTTCAGGGAACAAGTTATTTCTCTAAGATTGACTGTGGTTGGGTTATCACCAGTTGAGGGTGAAGGAAGATGATGTTCTGAAAATGGTCTTTCAAACTCGGTAAGGTCATTATGAGTTTTTGGTGATGTCCTTTGGCTTGACTAATGCTCCGACTATATTTTTTTATTTAATGAATAGAGTGTTTAGACAATACCTAGATATGTTTGTGATTGAGTTCATTGACGATATTGTGATTTACTCAAGGAGTGAGGATGAGAATACCGATCATTTTAGGATTTTGTTGCAAGTTCCCAATGACCAACAACTCTTTGCAAAGTTTAGTAAGTGCGAGTTTTTGTGAAGATCCGTGGATTTTTGTGGCCACATTATTTTTGGAAAGGGTATTGAGTTAGATCCTAAGAAGATAGATGCGGTTAAGAGTTGTCCTAGACCTCTATCCCCATCGGATATTAGAAGTTTCTTTGGTTTGGCTGGTTACTATAGACGGTTTGTTGAAGGGTTTTCTTCTATCGCTTCTCCATTGACGGCATTGACCTAAAAATATGTTAAGTTCATATGGTACGAAGAGTGTGAAATAGATTTCAAGAATTGAAATATAGGCTTACTTTCGCTCTTGTGTTACCTTTACCTGAAGGAACTGATTGGTCTGATGTTTATTGTGATGCTTCAAGAATTGGGTTAGGATGTGTCCTTATGAAAAATTGGAAAGTCATTGCCTATGCTTCAAGGCAACTTAATATTCATGAAAATAAATATCCTACCCATGACTTAGATGTAGCGGTGGTTGTGTTTGCTTTAAAGATTTGGAGGCATTACTTGTATGGTGTTCATGTTGATGTGTTTACCGACCACAAAAGTTTGCAATATGTGTTCAAAGAAAAGAGATCCAAATCTTTGCCAATGAAGGTGTCTTGAGTTACTAAAGGATTATGACATGAGTGGTCTTTATCATCTCGGCAAAGCAAGAGTGGGAGTGGATTCTCTTAGTCAGTTATCAATGGGTAGTGTTGCTCATGTTGAAGAAGGTAAGAAAGAGTTGGTTCGTGATGTGATTGGTTCACTGAACCAATGGAGGTGTAATGGTTCACAATGGTTCAGAATCATGTTTTCTGTTAGAAGTTAAAGCAAAGCAAGGTCTTGACCCGATCTTGATTGAATTGAATGAAGTGATTCTTAAGAAGTCATTTGAGGCTTTCTCCCAAGTAGAAAATAGAGTCCTTAGATATCAAGGTCGTTTATTTGTTCCCAATGGTGATAACTTGAGAGAGAAAATCTTATTAGAAACCTGTAGTTCTCGATATTCCATACACTCGCGAGCCACAAGGATGTACCGTGACTTGTAGGAGGTCTATTGGTGGAATGGAAAGAAGAAGGATACTGTGAAATTTGTGGCTAAGTGTTGTAATTTTCAACGAGTGAAAGTTAAGCATCAAAAGTCGGGAGGTTTATCTCAAGATATTAGTATTACTACTTGGAAGTGGGAAGATGTTAATATGGACTTTGTTGTGGGTTAAACCCATACTCGGCGACAACATGACTCGATTTGGGTTATTGTGGGCCAATACTTGGAAAGTAGCGCAAAATTCAGCATGTGAGACTTGGTCAACAAAGGATCGGTCGAATATGTAGGAACTTCGAATTCCACATTCAAATTCCTTCTATGTTGAGGACTTCATGGAGGAATCATTTTGAAATTCATAGAACATGAGTTAGAAGGAAACCTTATAGAGTTCCGGTCAACCACACAACTTAAGAGTAATTAAAGAAGTGAAGTTTCTTAAATATCTTGTAACCTCCTATTCATAAATGTGACACTATTCATACTCATGAACTACACTACTAAAAACGAGTGTCAAACACCCTAAGACACCTGAACCAACCGTTGATACAAAGTTTTTCATGACCAAAGACTACCTCCTAAATGTGACATGGTGAATATAATTATTAAAGACTCTAAGAGAACTACATGGTATAGCATGACACTAAGATAATAATAAAAATGAATGAATAATGATAGTGGAATATAAGTGTCAAATTTTCACCTCAATATGATACAAAAATCACAGTACATACACCATAAATGTGGAACATACTATGCCTAACATAAACCTATACTACATAGCCCTTGCTCACGAACAATCTGAAAATAAAAGTAAAGTATGAATGAAATAAAAAGCATAAATGTGGCAATGACCCTGAACCATGAGCACTTACCAAATTTTTAATAGGCTAAGAGAATTTGTGCCAATCGGGACCGACACAAGAGTAGGGTTCTGGAATTCGTATCCCTAACTCGAAGAAGATGGTATAGGTAACCCTTTGAAATCATATTTCTATATGTAAGACAAGAAACAAATTTACACTTAGGCATATAATTTCCTCTTTTCCACACTAGGACGGGCCCATTAGGAAATTGAAACTTGACCACTCGAGTTCTACAATCAATAGAAGCATAACAGGAATGGAGCCAATCTATAACAAGAATAACATCAAAATCCAATATATCAAGCTCTATTACGTCAACATGAGTGACTCTAAGGGATAAGGACAACGGACAATTACTACACAATCTCTTAGCCATAATAGATTCACCCATAGGAGTAGATACATAAAAATAGTCTAACAACACATCCGGAAGAACATTAAACCTCATAGCCACATATGGCTTCAAAAAATAAAAGGTATCACCATGATCAAGCAAAGAATAAACCTCAAGATGGAAGAATTTCAACATACAAGAAACAACATCGGGTGAACCCTCTTGCTCATGATGAGTTTGAAATGCATAGAACCGGTTTTGATTTGGAGCACTTCAACCCAAATCACTATGTGGATCTTGCCTACCATCCATTCCCTTATCATTTTTAGATTGACAATCCCTCTAACGGTTAACACTTTTACCACAACTAGAGCAATTATTCGTACCCATCAAACATTTTTCGGGATGACACTTGCCACACTTTTGGCATGTGGGGAAGAAAGGTCCATTTCCATCACTATTTCCTATTTCAGGCTTGGGGTTAGACACCCTTTCCTTGTTGAACGTAGGAGTCGGAGCATTGGAGAAACCTTCATCGACAACGACCATGTCCATCGAACCTTCGTTAATAGTCACCATCACCGGTTTTTGCTCTCTTTGCCTCCCTAGACCTTTCCTTAGTATTTTCCTCTTCAATTTGTTGAGAATGCACCATTAGACGAGTGATAACCATTTCATTGATGATCATGGTGGTACGACATTCCTTAATAACCATTTCGGACACACCCGAAATAAACTTGCTCATCTTTGACCTAGAATCAGCAACCATAGTTGGAGCATACCTAGATAGTTGTCTGAACTTCAAGGAATTCACCTTCACACTCATTTTCCGTTGACGAAGTTTAATGAATTCAAGTACCTTTGCCTCTTTCATCACAAGGGAAAAGAACCTATCAAGGAAAGCAACCTTAAACTTTTCCCAATCGAGAGGACCCGCATAAAACACCTTCTCTTCCTTCCATTGGTTGAACTAAACTTGAGCAACACCCTAAGTTGATAAGGGGCCAACTCTGCCTTTTCCACCGGTGTCACTCCTGTTATATTCTAGGTATTTTGATGATCCTCACAAATGCATGGACCTGGTCCCTGGCAGAGTGCTCTCGTCCAGATACAAATGGAGTACAATTGTAAAGCTGTCATGTCAGGTGGTTGGTGAAAAGTGCAGTGTCCTACACTAATAGGAAGAGCGGACGAGATTGTATGCTTCAGTGTCTCACAAATGCAGGGACCTGGTCCCAGGCAGAGTTCTCTCGTCCAGATCTATAATGTGGTACAACTGTAAAGCTGTCGTGTCAGAGGTTGGTGAGGCGTCAGCGTACTACACCAATCAGAATGGACGAGGGTGTTTGTCCATTGGGTAATAACTCTTTATGGTTGATATTTTCTACATGACAAACATCATATTAAATTCATTCATCCTAAGAAGGAATTCAGTCGACAAGCCTTTTCAAGAACCCACAAAGAAAAAGTTTACAAGGGACCAGGTCCCTGCAAGACTGCGATATGAAAAGGTGACAAGACAACTGTCAGAAAAGTTGCCATCTCTAATGTGGTAGGTGCACAACTTTTCTAAACAGCAGGCCTTCAGTTAATACGATTGTTTCTACAAGTTTGTGTTGATTTATATTATCTCTTTCCAAAATACACAAACTCAAAATTTGGCAAACAAAACTTGGATTTTCTCTGAAAATTCAGAATCTTGGAAAGAAGACCATCTTCAAGGAAGAACAATACTCATGCTCAACAAAGGGACATGATAGAGTGCTGAAGCGTCTTTGTTGAGTTTGAGTTTTGTTAGTCTTTGCATCTTGAAAATTCTCAAGTATACAAGCAAAGACCATCTTGGTGAAGTATTCTCCAACAAGTGCAACAAGGACCTGATCGAGTTGCAAGCGTCATAGTGTGTCTTAGGAGTTATACTTCCATGCTGACATTGTAAATCTGTTCCTAATCTATAAAGGATTCAGATCTTGTTTCGGTTTCTAAAAGCCTAAATCGTCCAGAGGGTGGTGGTTTAGTGGGCAACTTGTGTGTTGCTAAGTCAAATTCTAAATCATCTAGATTAGGTGGTTTAGGGGGCGGTGTTGTATCCGCTTAGAAAATCTATATTGATCGGTGGGGGTTAGTATAGTGGGAAGTGTTGTATCTGCTCTGGCTCAGCTAAGTGATAGGAGATATTGCTTAGTGTGGAGATTAGCAGGCTAATCTCATTTTGTAAACTGACTTTTACTTTTGCTTGGAGAAGATTAGTGGAAGCAGTTTGAAAAGTCCTGTTGAGACAGGTCGTGGTTTAACTCCCTTGAGCAAGGAGGTTTCCACGTAAAGTTGCTTGTTCAATCTTTACTTTCAACACTTATTTTACTGTTTGTTATTGTAACTGTGTTGAGGACCTGGTCCCATCGAAATAAGTGGACGCATACATTCCAACAACTCCCATGATCATCAACACCTTGTATACCTCATCAATAAATTGTTGAGGATATTCCTCATCAACACCCACATTTGTGTTCACGGGGAACATAACCTCCCTATTTGCTTGAGTCGTCCTGTCTGGAGCCAACACTTGAAAAGCATCTTGAAACCCCACATTAGTCATTGAACACAACATCCCTATTGGCTTGAACAAATTTCAAACGTCATTATGTTTATGTGATTGCTTAAGAACTCAGGACTTAAAAAATAACATAAAAGAATTATCTTTGTAAATTTAAGTTAGAGCGTAAATTGAAAACCAATTGTTCATAAATGACATTGTATATCACCTAGTTATTGCCAATAGCGTGCGACTGTCTCTACTATAAAATAAAATTAAAACAAATATGGTAGAGTAACATAGTTCGCGATCACTCACGATCACTTCAAAACATGCATTACATATGATCATATTTGAGGGAGATTGAGAACCTTTGTATCACAAGGGTTGTTCTATCTCACAAAACCTTTTTCACACACAACTTCACCACCGCAAAATAGGTTGATTGTTGGATACATGTTCATCATATTTATTTTTAATGGAAAAGAAAATTAGGGTAGTAGGTTGCTTCGTAATAAGTCTTTTGGTGTATATTTATATAGTTATATTGAATCACTAATTAGGGCAATACAAATTTTAAGGTAAAGTCATGGACCTAAATATGATATGAAAACATAAAAAATAATTAACAATAAGTTGTGAAAAAGTTCATGATTCATAATTTTTCTAAAGAAAATATATAAAATAAAAATAATTTATGAATCGTAAAACAATAACCCTTCAAGTCGTGAAAAAGAACATGACACGTTATTTTTTTTTAAATAAATTGTGTTGCCCATAGATCAAACATCCATTTTTTTGTAGTAAAAAATAATGCAACAATAAGTGTATTGTGACAACCCATTTTTGTTGAGTTCCTTGAAAAAGAAAGTAATTTTTGTTCAGGACTAATTTTATTGAGAAGCAAATTGTTATTTGATATCATATACGCAAATTCTGGGAGAAACGCGTCTTTTTGGATCTTTAAGAAAAAGACAATGGAAGAGAAATCTTTTTTCATCTTGCTAAACTCTCTACACCAAACATACTTGCTCAATCTATGGAATGTTAGCCGTTTGGAGCTTTTTCTCGTTAGCTATTGCACATTTTTTTCACTTAGAAAACGTTCATCAAGTGAACTTGTGAGTTAAAGTTCAGGTAAAAACAATAACCTGTTGAGGAATTTTATGAAGAAAATTACACAAAGCTAATCTCAACAAGTAGAATAAAACAAAAATGAAGCCTAAAATCATGTAGATCCACACTTGACTGATCAAGAACAAACTAAGAGTTGTTCACACTTCAAATACACAAATAAGGTTTTGACCAAGTGAAATTATTCTAGATATTTCCTTAAACTTTCATTCGTTTCCCTTGCCTTCAAACTATTAAAAAACATGTGATAACTATAAATACACACAACAGTTAATTTTAAAAAAAAATTCAAATAATTCAGTTCATTTTATTGTGTTTTCCTGATTCTCTTTTTTCAATATGTATTTTGGAAAATTGACCTTTTTTTCTAAATATTATAACATTTTAGGATTAAATTTATATGAGTGCAAGTCTAAAATAAAATTGAATTATTGTTGTACATTTTATTTGTTATATTTTAATTTTACATGCCTCATAAAATTATTAACTAAAAATCAATTTTGACTAGTTTATTCTTAATATATTCCTTAATCTCAATAAAATATTATACTACATTTTTGAGTGAATTTCAAGGTGAAAATCAATAATTAATTATATCTTAATTTGCTAATGATTATTTTAGAGTATTATTTTTAGTAAGCACGTAAACTACATAAAATGGAATTTTTTTTTTAATAATTACCTAAAATTATCAAATAAACCTCATTGTGTTAAAAGACATTTTACAGAATCTTTTATTTTTTCTCCTGACAGTATTATTTTTCTTTCACCCAAGTTAAAAAGAACAATTAAGCAATAGAGGAAAAAGATATATGAAACTAATAGAGCGACGCTTTAATTCTTTGTGATGTCGCTATTCTCCCTCTCAAATATCTTCTTTGTGTCCAAGGAAATTTTAGAATTTGAAATATATAAACCTGTATATATTGTTATGACAACATATTTAGCTATATAACAATTAAATTATTGAAATAAAATACCAAACAAGCTAGTGGTAGTGTGATAGTAGTTGAAATTACAAATCTTCTTAACGACCAAATGTATTTTGCTAGATTGAATGACCTGAACAATGAGTAATGATCAAAAAATAATTAACTTGGAATGTCTTACATTGTTAGTAGTACCATTTTTAAGTTAACGGATCGACTTTGTCATGGAAAAATCATTTCCTTCCTTTAATCAATTGAATCTTGGTGTGCCTCTAAATTAGGATCGTAAGTCCAAACTAGGAAGTGATATGATGCACCGACTATGATGAATTAAAATGAATGCATAAACATTAGTTAGCGAAGCCTCATTATGAGTCATAATACAAGGGGGTGGTACGTATTTAAAAAATAACATATATAACATAATATAAGGATAAATAGACAAACCAGATGGGTTCTTCTTCAAATATTAATTTCATTCAACAACATGACAACATAATCTAATTAAAAAAGGAAGCAACTATATAGTCTATAGACTGAAAGAATATAGATAGAAACAAGAGAAATGAAAAGAGCCATCATTAAAGAATAATGGCAAGCTAGCATAAACTAAAAAACAGAAAACTAACTGGTTGGTTATATCATGACACTCAATATTGAAACACTAATTAAAAGAATATGTGTTGGTGGAGGTGTGTTGAGGGTAGATAGAAGATGAAACCATTTCCATTAAATCAATGTCTTTGTTTCTTCCTGATGAAGATGAAGATGAAGCTTGATTCATCGAATGATATTCCTGAAGATAAGGTTGATGTTCAGCAGTCATATTTGCCTCATCAGTCACTTTACCATCCAATGAATTATTTCCAAACAATTTTTGCATGAAGTGCATTTCTTCATCATATATTTGATTAGTGAGCAAAGATGAAGAGTCTTCATCATCAGAATAGGGATAGGCATTTTTCATGTTATTATCATTTGGAGTAGTAGTACTCATGGTCATGGTGTTGATATCATCACTGAAGTACTTGCTTCTAATATAATCTTGAAGAACATTCGACCTATATTTTGATTCCTCTTTTTTCAACTTATTCCTCCTCGAATTTTGCCTTCTTTTAGTTGCATTCCAATGATTCTTAATTGCATTCTCTGTCCTTCCAGGAATTCTTTTACCAATTTCTGCCCATTTATTTCCAATTTGCTTATGCGCTTCCACTAACATCACTTCTTCTTCCTCACTCCACGTCTCTTTCTGAAACAATCGCAATATAAAAATTCTACAAAATAACTTTTATATATAACAAAATTTGTATAATCACATGAAAATTGCAAAGTGCAAAATTTACATGCTAGCGTTAATACAATACCTAGATACTTTCTTGAACAGATAAAACGTGCCATTAAATATTAGTCAATAATTTGGAAATAATTAAATTAAAATGAAGTTTTTCTTTAGAAATGTAAAATAAATAAATCAAACATATTGGGAAAACATCTAAATCCTTGACTAGTCAAAGAAATATAGATGGAGTAAATCTTAGTGATTTTAAAAAGAGATGTCCTTTGAAGTTAAATTTTTAAATTAAATTAAAAAACAAAATATGAATTCGAAGAGAGTGAAGAAAAAATTAAAAAAAACCTTGATATCTGGTCGCAAATGGTTATGCCATCTCTCACGACACTGTTTTCCTGCTCTACCGACCATATTCTCAGCTATCTGAGCCCATCTCTTCAATCCAAACTGCTTCACCAACTTCATCAAATTCCTTCATATATAATCCAAGAAATAAAGTTGAGTTTCTGGCTTAGATTAATAATATATAAAACTCTATTTTGAAAATGACATCACAATTCACAATCAAGATATAAAAGCTTTAATTATATCATCATCACCTGTCTTCCTCTTCGGTCCACTGACCCTTGACTAACATAGTAGTAGAACAAGTCCCTTCCTTTGCGTTTTTTCCCATCTCCTTCGCAGATGCTATCACCTTCTCTTGCTCTTTGTTATTCCAGTGAAGAGTATTTTCTTCATTAACCACTATGTTATCCATTAATCTTTGCTCCGTAAAAACATTACTATTATATCCACTTGTACCATCATAGTAACCACCATGTTGAGTAAAAATGCTTTCATTATTGTTTGCAACACTTTGTTGGGTTTGATGACTCCATAACAACCTATTTATGTCTGTTAATGGAGGAAATTGTTGATAAAAAGAAAAGTTATTTGGTAAATCATGATATGGTTGATGATAAGAATTTCCCTCCCTATCTCCACCTTCCATGGGAAACAATCAAGAGCAAAATGTACTTGAACTACAACTCAAACACTTCTTCTCTTGGTTTAGAAAATATGACTACCAAATGCTCGCTACACAAACCTTTATAGTATACCTTTGGATTGCTTGACACAATGTCAACCGTTGATTTTAAAGCTTACCATCTAACGGCTTCAAATAAGAGGTGGATATAACTCATGAGCTTCCTCATAGGACAAAGTCGAAAGACAAATGGATATATTAGAAAGTGGGTTATTGAAATATTTATAATTTTTATTTCCCATGTTCCAATTTATGAAACTTACTTTAGTCAATTCCTAAAAGAATGACATATTTCTATATTAAGTAATCTCTCCGTTTCATTTTATGCGAGGTAGTTTGACTCGACACGGAGTTTAAGAAAAAAAGAAAGATTTTTAAAACTTGTGGTCCAAAATAAATTATAGTAATTTGTGTGGCGGTAAATCAGTTAATTAAAGAGTAAACAAACATTTTATAGTTAAATAGCTACTTAATTTAGAAATATATCATTCTTTTTGTAACTTACTAAAAACAAAAGTAATTAAGTCACATAAAGTGGGACAGAGAGTGATAGCATCCAAGGAAGCTCTACTCCATTGAAG
Source organism: Solanum piurae (assembly GCA_029582685.1). Lineage (NCBI taxonomy): Eukaryota > Viridiplantae > Streptophyta > Magnoliopsida > Solanales > Solanaceae > Solanum > Solanum piurae. The sequence goes on along the minus strand of JAJOOO010024902.1, from coordinate 367 downwards.
GCCAAGGATGAAGCTTTAGAAACTCCAATGAGGCCCATAACAAGATCTCAAAACAAGGAGTTCAATGATAAGCTCAATGGGCTTCAATCGCTGATCCAAAGGTGTCTTATTGGAGAAGAAGAGCTCAAGCCCAAGGGAGAGGAATTGTCCAAATGCTACAATTATTTGGTGGCCCAAATTCAAGCCCAAGATGAGGAATTTTAAGGTCCAATTTCGTGCAAATAAGGTCAAGAAGAGTCCAAGAATCAGCCACAACAAGAGTTGCTTTCTGCCCAAGTTTTGAGAGAAGACTAGTCAAACTTTCCAAGATTGTCAAGATTCTTTCCTAGTTGGGATTTACCTTATTTCTTTATTTATATATAGGTTA
>JAJOOO010024901.1:0-18245 GCA_029582685.1 Solanum piurae | reverse complement strand
TGTTGTCCACTTTTGGGACTTGTACTCATTTTGTTAGTAGCTCTGTACTAGTGACTTCTAAGTTCTGGGAGGGATCTTTATGTGTATATATGTTTTTGGTTTGCTTCCGCTTGTTTATATTGGTAATTGCCTACTCTTGTTTAGTTTCTACCCTCAGACCCATTACTTGTTGTTCCGGGTTACGGGTTGGCTTACCTGCTGGTGGGTTATAGTAGGTGCCATCATGACTTGAGAAATCGGGTCGTGAAAAAAGCTAACTCAAGCAAAAATGGGAACTCCAAATGCATAAATAAACTTTTAAAACTCAATTTGAACTCAACTCCAATAACTATCTGAAATTAATTTAACAAGTTATAGTTAAATGTCTCATGACCTCAAAACATCTCAACAACAAAAGAAATAATGATAGACTCCTCAGCCTTTAAACTATATAAGGATCCTCTAGAACTCAGATAGGTGCCAGGACAGAACCCCTAACAACTTAACAAAATAAGAAGTAAATGTGAAGCCTTCAGGAAGTAAGGAGGCTCACTCAAGCTAGCTGGAATGCGAATGGTCTCAACGAAGCGTCTGTTGATGACCCTAAGCACCTGTATCTGCATCATAAAATGATGCAGTCCGAATGGCGATAGTACATTGAATGTACGAGCATGTAAGGGAAAAATTGAACATACAAATACAGTTGAATTGATAGAAAGGGAAGCCACACTCACCTCAACTCAACTCAACTCAATATGAAAGCAGTGATAATAAAATGCAATATATAAAGCTTTTAAAACAACAAATAATAACTCAAGATGTATAAAAATAGAATAACAAACTCTTTACTCTTATTTGGGAGATTCTCTAACCGATAATCGTCACTATGAGCTATGTGATGATACATGTCACGCTCCTAGCCTACACCCTGGATGTAATTGACACTCAAAAACCATTGTTGGTTCCCAAGAGAACCCTTGGCTTGCTCACTACTCAGTGGAAGACATTACTCAAGCAAAATGGAAACTCATGATGCAAAAATAACTTTAAAAACTTAACTTAAACTCAACTCCAATAATTGTCTAAAAATAATTTAACAAGTATTAGTTGAATGCCTCATGAACTCAAAATATTACAACAACAAAGGGAATAATGATAGATTCTTCGTCTTTTAAACTGTCTATGCAACCTCTACTATTACAGAAGGATTATTGGGACAAGACCCTCGACATCCTAACAACTGAAAATAAAAGTGGAACCCTTCGGAAGAAAAGAGGCTCACCAAAGCTAAATGTAACTGCAAGTGGTATCAACGAAGCGTCTATTCATGACCCTGAATACATGTATCTGCATCATAAAAGATGCAGGCCAAATGACGTTAGTACATGGAATGTACGACCATGTAAGGGGAATTCTAAACCATAATCATAATCTTGAACTGATAGAAAATAAACATACTTACCTCTTCTCAAACTCACTCAACTCAACTCAAACTCCACTCAAGGATAGGATACTCAACTCAAGGATAAGATACTCAACTCAAAGGTAAGATACTCAACTCAAAGGTAAGATACTCAACTCGAAGATACTCGGCTCAAGATACTCAACTCAAAAGTGCTCAACTCAAAGGTACTCAACTCAAGATACTCAATTGAAGATACTCAAGGATAAAGCAACAATAAAATATGTAATATATGGAAAGCTTTTAAAACAGTAGATAATAACTCAATTGAATGTAAAAATACAATAATAACTCAATTGTATATAAAAATACAATGATAACTCTTATTTAGGAGATTCACTAACCGACAACCATCACGATGAGATATGGGATGATACATCGTCTCACCCAAGCTGTTAGAACTGTCCTATACCTTGCCAGAGTATAAAAACATCCTCAACTAAGTGGATCCACTAAGCTATGCTCAAAAAGCAGTAAGGAATCATCTAAAAGGTATGACCCTTTACCCATGTTGGCATACATCGTTTATGAGGACTTTAAGTTGTATGAACTCATCACCATATCGGTGCTCAATACTACTCCCAATAATATAACTCATGCTCATATGTTTAAAAACATTTCCTCATCCTCAAACTTTGAGATTATTACTCAAAAGGTTATCTTAAAAGAGATAGTGATCAAAGCTCCTCATGAACTCATTTGTAAATCAAAGTTTCCTCTAATTTTAAATGTAAAAATATTTACTCTTGGGAATACTTAGTTCCCTTATATACATTTAAAAAAATTGAAACTTGACTCTCCTCATCCTCATACTCATTTACTCAAGTCTTTAAAAAGATTATAAATTATTGTAAAAGACTTCTCAAAATAAGGTTCATGCCGAATGATTGACATGAGCGATTCAATTCAAGGGTTTCAATAACCATATATGTAACTCAATACTCAGAACTCGGTAACTCAAAAACTCAAGGACTGAATGATACTACTCGTTACTCATAGGGTTCATGCGTAATTGTGGGCAAGACCGACTCAACTCAAGGACCTCCATGTATAACATCTGGTAATACCATAATTATGAAACATAGTTCCAAAAAGGGTTAGGAACTCAATACTCAAGAACATAGAACTCGAAGATGCTCATCCTCTCAAGAACACTGCATTCATAGAGTTCATGCGGAATTATGGAGATGAACGACTCGACTCAAGGGTCTAAATGAAAATATAGAAATCATGTGTACAACTCTTCTCATTCTCATACTTGCTTCCTCAATAATTTGGTCAAATCGATAGTTGTTCTCAAAGGGATTCACAATTTGACTCAAAGACTTGCTTGAACTTTCCTCTTAACTTTACCTTGAATTTGGAATGTGAATTCAAGAGTTATGATTAGGATATACATGATCTCTCAAGGGTTTATGAAGGTTTAAATAGTTAGGATTAACAAAGGAATGAAAGTTAGATTCAAAGGAACAAGTACGGATTGAAGAACGGAGAAGAAGGTGGCCTGACACTTCGAGCCCAGGGGTGGCGCATTGCGCCAGGCCTACAACTACTAGAGGTCAATTTTGGCGCACTTCTGGTGCCCCATGCCAGCCATCCTGGCTCATCTGGGGAGCGCCGCCCCAACCTTTTTCAAGAACAATCCGACGAATTTTCTTTTAGATTTTTAGGGACTAATTCACCTAGAATCGATTAGTTCCTTCCAAACTTCCTTAGATTCACTAACTCAATACAAGAACATGAAAAACTACTCGAAATCTCTCAAGAATTACACTCATTCGCAAGATCCTCACCTCAAGAACTCAATAAGGCTCCATTAAAAAGGAATGGCGTTGAAACCTTAAGAACTCTTCAAGAACTCAAATCATTCAACCTCAAGAAAGAAATTATGGATAAAAATCACATGATTGGCGTGTGGGTGAACGAATCCAACACTATGAGAAGTTACATACCTTAAAGAACTAGGTTCTTGGTGAAATCATGGATGAACGCTTGGAACCTTGAACTTTTTCTCCTCTTGTACCTCCTCTCTAAAACCCTAACATTTTGGGGATGAATGAAACTGATTCTAATCAGTTTAGACCCTAAATTGGGTGTAAGGAAAAAACTAAAATACCCCTCCTTAGTTCGGGTGAAAAGGCCCTATCTATAGAGGCTACACCAAATGGTCATATATTTCTCATCTGAACTCGGATTTTAGCAAACTTAGTAGCATTGGAAAGAGGACTCAAAGATCTTCGATTTGATACCTCATGGGCCACAAAAATCATTATGTGATAAAATTTATGATCGTTTGAAATTGACTCAAACCTTAAAAGAACTTACAGATGACTTGAATGAATTTCTCTTCAGTTCTTTTTGGAACTCGATGTGCTATATCTAGTGACCTTGACACCTAAGAAAATTTAAATTCCTCGGTAAAATCTTACTCACAATGAAGAATGGTTCGAGTTTTAGCTCAAATTTTTTTGGGGTGTTACAATACAACCTCTCGCCCATGCTGCCAGAACTGTTTTATACCTTGTCGGGGTATAGAACACCTTAATTAAGTGGATCTACTAAGCAATAAGTATTCATCTAAAAAGTATGATCCTTTACCCATGTCGGCATTCATGGTTTTTGAGGATTTTGAGTTGTCTGAACTCATCCCCATATCGGTGCTCAATACTACTCCTAATAATATATATATACTCATGCTAAAATGTATAAAACATACCCTTTCTCTGGTTTGAGGTAATTACTCAAAATAACCTCTTAAAAGAGGTAGCTTCTCTGAAATATCTCTGAACTCATTAACTAATTAAGAAATCAAAGTTTCTCTTTTCTCAATGTAAAAACTTATACCTTTGGGAATACTTAATTCCATTATACTCTTACTGAATTCGTATTTGAAACTCTTTCTCAAAACTATATTAAAAATCATATTGTGATCTAATCATTGATGACTCGGGAAGTCATACTGCATAAACATTGATGGAATATCTAGATATCATACTACTTAAACATTGATGACTTACTCGACTATCATACTAATCATGTTGTAGAACTCTTTCTCAAAAATATTTTTTGCTTTATTAGAAAATTAGTTAAGACAAAATGTTTGCTTTAAAAGATTCTAAAAAATATAACTCTAAATAGGGTTCATGCTGAAATATAGACATGAACGAATCAATTCAAGGATCGCAATAACAATATAGAAAACTCAATACTCAGAACTCAAGAATTCAGAACTCAGCAATTCTACTCATCTCAAGAATACTCAATTCATAGGGTTATGCTGAAATATAGACATGAAAGAATCAACTCCAGAATCTCTATACAGAATATACAACCATTCAGTAATTAGGAATATGAATTCAAAAATCAGGAACTCAAGATCAACTCATCTCAATAATACTCAAATATAAGGATAGAATTCTAGATTACTCTTTTACTGATTTGAAAGTAGATGTAGGGCGTGAAAGAACTAGTACAACATTATGATAGACTTACATACCTTGAAAGAACTAAGTTTATGGAGAAATTCTTCAAGTTCTTGAAAGAACGCTTGAAACCCTTCTCCTTTCTCCTCTTGAACTTGCTTACAAAACCCCTAATGCCTTTTGGAATGAATAAAACTGATTTCCATCAGCTTAGACCCCTATTTAGGTAAAAAAAAACGTGTTAGGATAGTGGGGTAAGGAAAAGACCAAAATACCTCTCCTTAAAACGGATGAAAAGGCCTTATCTAGAGAGACTGCACTCAAACGGGCATAACTCCTTCATATGCACTCAGAATTTAGCAAACTTGGCGGCGTTGGAAAGAGGACTCAAAGGTCTTTGATTTGGATACTTCATGGGTCACCCAATTCTTTATGTGCTAAAAGTTATGTTCGTTTGAGGTTGACCCAAAACTTAAACTAAAGGGTTACTTGAACGAATTTCTCTTTAGTTCTGTTTGAAATTCGAGGTGTTACATCTAGTGATCTTAACACCTAAGAAAATTTAAAATTAATCGGTAAAATCTTATTTACAGACTAAAAATGGTTCGAGTCTTAACTTTAAAATTTTCGGGATGTTACATATATAATTATGAAAATAAGGTAAATATAAGAAAAAGAATTCATTAAATTGTAGAAGTACTCATTATTGTAAATAATATTTACAATTGTTAACGGTAATAATATTCCTATATATAATAAACAATCGGTAAGTAGGTGTATTTAGAAAAATTATTTCAGTGAATGAGAAAAAGTTAAGTAGATATATATACTGATTGTGGTTTACTGTGTATCAATTATTATTTTTACTGGTTTTGGGCTATTTTAGATAATATAGTGAAAAATATAAAATATTACTTTTCATAAATAATGTAATTAGTAATAATGTAGTTAGAGACTTGTAAAATTTCTAATACAAGTTAAACAAAGTTGATGTAATACTATTAAGGGAAAATTATATATAATAGCAAACTGTTAATTCAAATTAAATGCTGTAAATATACTTTGATTTAATTGTACCTTATAACAAACTATTGCTATTTTCGCCACTCTCCCTGGTGGAATCTCGCTCGCCACTCTCGTTTGGTGGCAGTCTCGCTCGCCTCTCTCGCTTTTATACAAAAACAAATGTATAAAATGTGTTTGTGTTTGTATAAAGCGAGAAGAAATTGTATATATACATATATTTTCGTTCCCCTCTCTCCCCTCTCCCAAATATCGCTCGCCACTCTCCCAAATATCGCTCGCCACTCTCGCCTCTCTCACTTATACAAACAGAAATGAAATGTATAAATTGTGCTTCTGTTTGTATAAAGCGAGAGAAAATTGTATATACACATGCAAATACATATATCTTCGTCTTATACTCTTATAATTATACAATACAAATTTTCCCTGCCCAGTTTTCTTTTGCCTTTCTCTCTTTCTCATTTTATACATACACAGATTATACAATTGATCTTTTGTATACAACTTCTTTCTTTTGTATATGCATAGAGAATTATACAACTGCTTTCTTTGTGTATGTATAGAGAATTATACAACTGTTTTTTTTGTATATGTATAGCGAATTATACATATATATGTTTGCTATGGAGCGCAATTATGCAAACTTTGCTATAGCATACAAATATGAATTTTGTGTTTGCTATATGTGAAAGTTGCTCTACTATTAAACTACCAAACATGTGAGGTCTTTATTTCAGTATATTTTTCTATGTATTTATTCCTTTTTAATTACAAAACAAGTGGGCCGTTTATATCATAAAATTTTAAAAAAATTATAACAACAAACCTAGGCCAAAGTGTTGAGCCGAAGTCTAAATCAACAAAAACAAATAAAAAAGGTAGAAAAGGAAATAAATATAACTCCAAACTAGGGAATTAACTGGAATGTCTAGAGAATTCGATTGATGAATCATCTTCTTCAATGTTGACGGCTTCCACCATCTATTTACGTTGCATCACTCATCTGGAATGGTGCATCACATAAGTTCCTCCTCTAGCTTGTAATCCTAATTAAAGAGTTGATTTGATGAGATGCTGAGTAAAATCTTAGCAGATCTAATGAGCTTAGCATGTGAATTCCCGGGGCTGTAATGTAACTCAACATCCATTTCTCGGGTCAAGAAGACAGTGGGTTGAATTCCAGGTAGGATTGATACCACCACCATTCCGAAGATCATTACAAAGTTCGTGATTTTCCAGGTATTAGATATTGCTAGTCACATCTTGAGGTAAGTTTCTAATCTTTCTCTGAACCGCTCCAAATCTACTATGTTAAGAATAGATCTAATCTTTGAACCGTTGTACTAATAAAAGAGTTCACCAAGACAACCGATCTGTTGACTAATTTAAAGCTTCATATTTGCTATTTTTGTTTGTAATCTCAGGTGAGTCTAGCGTTTTTCTCTTGAATTTAATTTAGATGGAATGAAATCCCAATAGATTTAATACCACCACCTTAAAAATAATCCAAAATTGAAACACTACACTTCACCTGATATGTCTTTGCATCGAAAGTCTAAACATTGTTCACAATCGATGAATGTACTAATTAGATATACCTCATTTAATGGACAAGACTATTAAAATCAACAATCTTCTATGTAAGACCTCATGAGTTGGCTGTAGAATTCTATGATTTTACCATAGATATAGATTATGGATGCTATTTGTATCTCATGAGTCCTAGTTTTATACCATATGTAACACCTCAAACTCTCACAAGGTGCATGGTATATTAATCAACCAAAATTAATTTACACATCATCATTCAACTTAATATCATATGTTAAATATCACATATTGCTGATATTTGAAACATTACAAGCTACTGCTTGCTTGTCTGATTTTTAAATGAGGTATGTTTTGTTTAACTGAATTGATTATCCTTCTTTTTGTACTCATATGAACCTGCAAAATTAAAAAAACTAGGTTAGCAAAAAGTCAGCAAGAGTATTTCTCACCTTTAAGGAGTGTTGTACTCTTACTGACATTAGGGCCTTTAATCTTTTAATGGAGTTGAGGTCCATTGTCATACTCCATGGAATCTTCCACTCTCCATTGACCCAAAGCCAATGAATTAGACTTCATAATGACATTTGATAAATTGTTCTCGAAATAGTACTACAACCATTCTTTCATAGCAACAACTTCAGCTACGTAGGCTAGTAGTTTTAGAAGTCTTGAACCTCTTAGAACCAATCATATACCAATTTGATCTCTAACGCAAAAAGATGCAGCAGAGAGGCCTGGATTACCCTTAGAGGCCCCATTTGTATCTAATTTTTACCAACCATTAGAATGTGTGCACTATCTCACTATGGTAGATTCAAAAATAGGTCTGTGCACTTCAAACAATGCTACCAAGTGATGAAAATTCTTTGATATACATGTGTAAGCAAAATTCCATTTCATAAGATTTCTGAGAGTGCTATTAATGTCCTAAATGACCTTTAGGGTAGAGTAAGAGCCCCAATGAATAACAATGTTTTTTTTCTTCCAAAGATTGTCTTTTGCCTACCATTTCCTTGAGCATTTCACCACTTCTTTAAAGACTGCCTCACCTGAATCCATGGACATGTAATACCATCAGCAGTAGTAAAAGAGTTTCAAACACATCATTCAACTTCACCTTTAAGAAACAGATGATCCATAGACTCCTTAATTGAAACCTCACAACAATGACAAACGTGAGAGGTAGGATTCCATAGATCCATAAGTGAATCTACATGAAATTTATGAGTCTATACCCCTCCAAGTAAAGAAAGATATTCTGAAAGGAAGTCGTTTTACCCAAATGTTCTTAAAAAATTCGATTCCTCCTCTTTCTTTTTCAACAACTCCCAACTTTTCACTATGTATTTTCCTGAGCTTGTTTTATTCCACCAAGGTCTATCCTCCATATCATCATGCCTACAATAATTCAAGTAGCTGCATATGTTCAACAATGTTATAAGGAAGATAATGCCTCATTAAATCATAATCACACTCATTGTTAGCGAAAGAAACTTTTGTAGTAAGTACCTTTGATGGCTTATTAAATAACAAGCCCAACTTAGTCCAATTAGCAAACCATCCCACCATACTAATTGCTCAATTTTCTCCCTATTTTGAAGCATATCCTTCCGCAGTTCTGAACCTCATTTCCACTGGACAACAAAAGATCTTTACTTCTTATAATATTTGTTCCACATGAAACTAGCCCAAATAGTATTTTCAATCATGAACTTCCACCAGTGTTTAGCATACATGACTTGTGACACCTCAAATTTGAACTTGAAACCCAACCCTCCTTCGTTCTTAGGTGAACAAACTTTGTCCCAAGTAGTCAATGTTCACTTTTTCTTACAACTTTGTTACTACAAAAAATTTCTGATTTAGAAATTGAATGTCAAGTGTAACCAATATTGGGCAACACATTTGAATAAATTGGTTAAAAATACACTTCTAAAAAATAGTAATTAACTAAATTAAATGATTTATGTGACAAAAAAAATACAAAAAGAAATAATTTTTATGTGAATAAGTTGAAGTTAGATGGTTTTTATGTGATATAAAAAAATTTAAAAAATATTTTTTGTGTGATAATCCATGAAGTTAAATGACATTTCTGAAACATGTAGAAATATGACTTTTATGGGATAAACACAAAATTAAATGAGTGATTGTGTGTGAAATTACTCAATAAAAATTACAAGAATTCAATTTAGCTAACTTTGACTCATAAAATAAAAATTCAAAAATAACATTTATATTATCAATTGTTTTCCCTCAATATATCATTTTATAGAGCCACATTCTTTTTTAAGCAATACATATTTCGATTCTATCATATTCATAAATCTTATTCTGCCTAGTTTCTTCTTGGAAAAAGTGAATTTTTTACATGTTAGTAAAACTAAAGAAGGCAATTTTTATAGAATGATGACCATAGATTTAGGAATTGAACCATCCAAAAAGGTCATGTCTTTTTGGATAATCTTCGAGTCCTATAATTTTGATAAATTTTACAATTAGATTTTTACTTGTATTGAATTATTTTTTTAAAACAATCATTTATGTTGAAACTGAGATACCTTTAAGCTAAACTTATCTAGAACTTATGACTAAGGAAAAAGAGGAAGTGTCTTGTTCAAAATGAGGTGATAGAGTAGAAGAACTAGAAGACTCTTTGGATGAATCCAACTCAACGAAATCTATCCAAGAAATTTATGACTAAGGAAAAAGGGGAAATGTCTAGTTCAAAATAGAGTGATAGGTTAGAGGAACTAGAATACTCTTTTGATGAATCCATCTCTATTAGCTTGGGAGGAAAATGAGAGGAACAATTAAGCAGAATCATTGATAACCGAAAAAAAATTGACCAGAAAATTATATTATAACATCATCATGGGCATGGACCAACTTCAAAATATGGAGATGAAAACAACAACCTTGAACATAAAATAGCACCAGATCACCAGAATCAAGCCCATCAAAGATAATTTTTTTTTGTTAACATTGAATAATGGTCTCATAGATAAAAAGAGAACAATGGCATTACAATGTGTAAACATACCAATAAGGAGATTTCAACAGCTAAAGTAACTCACAAGGTAACAGAGACAAAAATATGGGAAGCAATGAAGGTATTAAAAGATGAGAAAAATGAAGAATTCATTCTTGAGAACTTCTCCAAGCTAATTGGAGAAGCATATCTCCCTAAGAGCTCCTGCCAGAAAAACAAAGAAAAAAATTAAGAAATTATACAAGTCAAGAGGGTGATTCAAAAGAGGATAGTGTCCTCAAAGTATAAATGATGATGAAGGCACTAGTTTGGAATATTAGGTCTGTTAGAAAATAATAGACATTTCAAAGACTCGTTAGCCTATTGTAGCTCTTATGGAACCATTTCAAAACTGCAAAGCATCTATAGAAATATAGAAGAAGGCTAAGAATGAAAACAAATATTCCTAATACTACTGACAAGATTTGGGTATTTCTGGATACTAGTATACAATGAAAAAGCTTGATGGACACATAATAACTGATTACTCTGAAGTTGTGTCATCAAGACTCTGGCAAATATTTCATTTCAACTTTTTGTTATGCCAAATGTTAAAAAAGAAAAAGGTAGGAACTATGGGATAACTTATATTTTCTAGCCACTAATATGGAATCACCTTGGATTATTGGAGGAGATTCTAATCTTATTGTCTCAGGAGAAGAGAAATTAGGTGGCATATCAGTAGTGGTAGAAGAATGTGAAGATTCTACCTTTAGCATAAATTCATATGGGATTTGTGATGTGGGATTTAAAGGAAACACTTACACTTGGTGGAATGGTAGAGCTGTAGAGGATTACATTTTTTAAAGGTTGGACAAAGTGATTTTCAATATCTAGTATCAGAATATCTTTCCTCAATAGAAGTTGAACACCTATTTAAAATTAGTTTAGATTATGCCCCTTTGATCATTTCATGTGAAGAAGAAACTTTCAACTTAATTAAGCCTTTTAAATTCTTAAACTTTGGACTCAATATGACACTTTTGAGGAGTTGATGATTCAACACTGGAGATGTGCTTTTGAAAAAACCCCTTATCTAGCATTCAAACAAAAGATGAAAAACCTTTAAAAGGCCCATCTTAAAAGCTATCTCAATTTCAATATAAAGGCTTTAAAAAAAATCAACACAAGTAGAAATTTGATTATAATTCTTTATACAATTGTAGGACTCCAAGAACATCCAAATAGACATGACCTTTTTGGATGATTCAATTCCTAAATCCATGGTCAACATTCTATGGAAAATGCCTTCTTCAGTTTTGCTAACATATAAAAAAACAATTTTTTCCATGATGTTAAACTAGGAAGAAAAATATTTAGGAATATGATAGAATTAAAGATATGTGTTGCTTAAAAAGGATGTGGCTCTACTAGACGATATATAGAGGGAACACAAATGTTAACATAAATATAGTTTTTGATCTTTTCTTCTATGAGTCAAAGTTAGTTAAAACTTAAATTTTGAGATTGGATTATATAAGGAAATTTTGAATTCTTGTAATTTTATTGAGTAATTTCACTCATAGTCATTCAATTTTAAGTTTATCACACGAAAGTCACTTTTCTATTTTTTGTTACACACGTCGTTAAACCTTAAGGATTATCACACAAAAATCATTTTTTAAAAAACTTTTTGTATCACATAAAAGTCATCAAACTTTAACTTTATCACATAATTTATTTATTTATTTTTTATAGTTTTTGTGACATCAAGTCATTTAATTTAGTTAATTACTAATTTTTTTAGAAGTGTATTTCTTTAATCAATTTAATCAAATATGCTGCTTAATAAGGGCTGCACTTTCAATTTCTAGATCAAAAGATTTTGTAAACTTTATTTGGCTCTTTTTTCTTTAACTGAAAAAATGAACAAAGCAATAACTACACATTGCCTCTTGATTTTACAGGAAAGTTTAACTGTAATCAACTTACAACTAATTATTTCAACTTTCAATAAAATTAATAATTAAAAACTATTGACATAATCAAAATAATTCACGAAATAATATCTTTTGAATTATTAATTTTATTGAAAGTTGAAATAATTAGTTGTAAGTTGATTACAATTAAAATTTCTTGTAAAATTAAGAGGCAATGTGTAGCTATTGCATATCTTTTGAATTATAGTGAGATATAAAAGATTAAAATAGTATAATATCAAAATCTGGACATACATATGAAAAAACTCAACAAATAAATTTATAGAAATAAATAAATAGAAAAGGATAAAACAAAAAATGATATAAAATTAAAGGCCTCAAATTTTTGGTAGTTTAATAGTGCTACATCAACTATTTTAGCTTATATTAGTTTTAAGAGTCTCTAAATATATTTTGTCACGACCCAATCCACCAGGCCGTGCGGGCACCTACTCTACCACCTAGATAAGAGAACCCTCAACCCCCAAACCTAACATGCGGAAAAATAAACAAGTCATAAGCTAAAACCCTAAATGGTTATGAAATTGTCATAAATTAATTTAAACCACCAAAGTTGTTTTACAAGAAAACATACTAACACCCCCAAGGACCTAGTCTAAACAGGTACAAGAGCTTCTAAGAGTACAACTTATAAAAGAAATAAGGAACAACTCCCACCATAAAGAAAGAGGAGTAGAAGCTATCGAAGATCATCGTCTTCACCTATGAAACATTACTGAATTCTTGCAACCAGACTATGTCATGTGGCATAGCAATCGACCCGAATCTACCACATAATATAGAGTGGATAGAAGAGAACATGCAATATGAAAATTACACCATCCAGAGTCTCTATCCACCTGTTTTTACTATCACGGGTATAATGCCCATAATCTAGTACACTTTGATCCTAGCTTCCTACCTCATCTTGATGTCAACTCTACCATTAACACATTCAACCCTTTTTTCCCACTCTAAGTATTTCTAAGCCTACATGTGATGTCACTCTACACGTCACCATAAAGCTTCCCAAGCCTACATGTGATATCACCCTAAGGCTTCCCAAGCCTACTTGTGATTTCAGAGGCTTCTCAAGACCATATGTGATATCACTCTCATATTAGATCATAACCTAACCCTTCTACTACATTAATAACCATGAATACAAGACCACAAGAATGCCAAATCATATCCTAATCTTTCTATAAGATAAAAATTCCTGAATGCAAGATAACCCTTAATTCGATTAATCAACCTACTATCTTGGACGTTTCATAGCTATACCTAAAACTGGTGCCTTAGGCTAACTTAGTCATTTTAATTCAAATTACCGTAATCAAATAAATATTAAAAACACTACACAACCATGACTTGTCTCATCATTTGACCATACACCAGACTTTCTGTCATCAGTCTAACGTAACAACCACCATTTCAATAGCCAATAACATCATGATAAACAGAAACATAGTTTAGAACAACTACGAATTGAGTCCCATAAACTTAATCCAATAGTTAAAATAATTATAATCACAAGTACAATATAGCTCGAACTCCTAGTCCTCGCCTTGGATTCATACGCACAACCCGTAATATCGTAAAAACATGCCAATCACATAAATTAGCAATCACGAATACATAGACTTCCAATCATAATATTATCAAATCAACCGATACTCGGAATCAACCATTCGATAAAGAACATGCATATCTTCCTAAATTCATCTTTCATAGTTGATACGCCCAAATTACACTTTCCAAAAGAAGTATAAGCGGTCGTTGCCAAATAAAGAACCTAATTGTAAGTTGGGGTCGATCCCATGAGGAATATGGTTTAGACTTAAACTTAACTCACAATTATCTCTTTTTAGTCAAACTATTTCCGAGAAAAGTAACCAAAGGGGGGTTTTGTAACTAAAGTAACAATTTGTTGATTTAAGTTAAGAAGTAACAAGTAAGCAAGATTAACAGTTTAGAGATCAATATAAGATGAAAACTAGGGTATATGTGTTCCCCACAAGCTCTTAACGCAGTATTCCTAATAATAGTAATTCTATCCTAGTGTTTGACATGCAAGGCCGATAAGTTATGTATCCCTAAGTGATTGATAATCTAACTAGGAACTTTCACCTGCGACTTGGTAAATCTACGGGTGTGCGCTTTACTAACCCTTACCTTTACTCCAGATTAGTCCTAGTGTCAATTGAGTTGGGTATTCACCCTCACGTCAACTGATTAAAGTCAGACTATTATATAACAACAAATCCTTAACTGAATCTCTATTGTTTAATCTTTTTTTCATTCATTACCCCCTTGGTAAGGCTAGTAGGAAAGAGGCGAGTTCTAACGTTGCGCACCGCTAGAAAGACTTTAAACGAAAAGATTACCAATACATGCATAAACACTATTCCAGAATTACTTAGTTATTAGACATACGTTGTTAATTGCTCATGTTTCCCACAACCCTAGTTGTGGATTTAGCTACTCATGTTTGAAGATTCACAATATCATGAACTTACAATTAGAATACATGAAAACCAAAATCTTGAATTCAAATTCAAAGTGCAAATTGCATAAAACCAACTTTCGGAATTAAATTGCTAAAAGTTTGAAAAATAATCCAAAAAGACCAAAACTAAAGTCTACAATATTGTCTAACTCCCAGAAACGGAATTAACAACTAGTATTTATAGAAACTAAATCCTAAACAAAGTAGGAAAACAAAAATAAGGAAAATTGGATCAGACGCGGTTTTCGATCGACGACCAGACCTACGGACTGTGGATCAGCCTACGGTCCGTGGTTCAGCAATTAGAAAATATTTTCAGGACCTTCAAACAATGGTCCCACCTAAGGTCAGTGGATTGGACTACGGTTCGTCTTGTTCTTCCGTGGTTCAAGTAGTAGAACTTCAATTCTCTGAATCAAATGATGGCCATCAATCTACGGTCTGTCATTCACTCTACGAGGTGTCGTTTACCTCCGTGGTTCTATACTTGGTCAGAATTCCTTGAACTCACACCTACGAACCATCACCTACATACCGTCATTGGACCTACGATCTGTGGTTTGGCTACGTCGACTGCTTCTGCTGCCACTTCAGTTCATTTTCATCTCAACCGCTTCCAAACCAATTTCCTGCAAAAGATTACATAAAAAAATTACATCTAATAACAAAATAGCCCAAGACACACACAAACTCTAGGTGAAATACATCAAAAATATCGTAAACTCACGGTATATCAACACCATCAACTTAAACTTGTTGTTTGTCCTTAAGCGACACACTAAAACTCTAAACGACACTTATGTAGAAGCAAACATACAAACTCAAGCAATCACATGGCTTTCTCACTCAATTCCATCACTTAGTGCAGATCTTTTCATTTAGACTCAACAAGCTAACTCATGCGGATCAACACATGACATAGACAGACCAATAGACATCACCACATACACTTTTCAACAATCACCAAGGTACCAACTCTCCAACAATATAACTAGTTCCCTCACTTCAAAGAAATCTTTTTTCACATAACAAATCTGATTTTTAAGTTTAAGGATTCAGTCAACACTCACACTCAGAAGTGAATACAACTACAGTTAGTGTTCAATACCATAGGCTTGCCCTTATTTTCACTGCATAGACTCTCCATACTAGTCACTAGGATCACTATAAGTCTTTATTAGCTTGTAACGTAGGCTCAGGGTCAGGTAGGATACATTTGGATACTTTTAGTGACTTTTCTTCCCTCCTTCACATTATATTGGCTGTTTACCTCTTTTCTCAACCAATTCTGACATATTTTTATTTTCTACTCTTTTCCTTGACTTTCTTCACAGATGTGACTTTGACTTTTTCGCTCTTCTTTTTCACCTTTTCTCTTTCAATTTTCTTTTTTTTCTTTTACTTCTTCATTCTATGTTCTTCAACATCATTATCACTCTTTTTGTTTCTTTTGAATTCAGTCACATCTTTTTCTATCCTTTTCCTTCTTCTACACACAACTCTTTTCATACCCATTTTCTTTCAGTTTCCTTTTTCATAGCCACCCTCAACTTATGTATTTTGCATGAGTCGAGGTGCACAATGTTTGAGGTCAGACCAGGGCCAAGATTAAGGTAACTTCTGAATCAGCCATCATCAACTTAGGTTTTTGGCTAAGTTAAAGTGCACATGTCCAAGGATGGACCAGGGCCAAAATAGTCTTTTTAGGGAAGGTGAGTTAGGTGTATTGAAAAAAGTGGTATTCGTTAGGCTTAAATATTTGGATCAAAGAGAGCATTTATTTGTTTTGGTTGGATATTTTTTTAGGCTTTAGTGGACTTATTTGAACAAGGGCCTATGAACATTTCTCAATTTCTAGCCTATATTATCTTAGCATGACCAACGGGGCAAGTTCTAGATTGGCACATACTGCATGAACATACAAATTCTACTCACACACACTTGGCACATTGTTTCATTATCGAATTATTGAAGTACCCAGTTTAAGTTTTAGCTTAAGTCATGCTGTCATACCGGTTCCTTATCATGTCACATGAAGATCCAAACACATTCAACTCATTAAACCTATATATTTAGCACATTTTAAAATTTTGGACAGGTATCAATTTCATGCTCTTATGTCATTATGGTTTCATTGTTCTACTTACTTCTACGCATACAATCCTACACATGTTGGTTCAACATAAAAGTAAAATAGTCCCTTGGGGAAAAATAACATAGGCAAGAAAACCCTAAGGGAGGGTTATGAGTTGGGTTACTCAGACTTCACCCTATTACTCATAACCCATTTACCCCACCCCCATGAAAAAAGGTGCAATTACCCTCAATGCACAAAAAGAACACAAGATAAAGCATAGGGTGAAGCAAACCTATGGCGCATATGCGCCGAAGACCCATCAAGATGCATGTGGGTCTGGTTTCCCAAAACCCGCTGGATCAATAATATGAACACCATCAGTAGAGCCCTCATCAATAGTGGGAACACAATAAGTAGTGCTCCTCGAAATAGAAAGGTTAACATCAAGCTCTAGGGCTCGCTGCTTCCGTAACTCCTCATCTATAATAGAGTGCCTCTAGGCTACCTCAAACTGCTATCGCTCTCTCTTTTTTGCTCGGTCGACCTCCTCAGTATCAGAAGCATGATTAGAAAAGCGGTGGCACTTTTCGACCACACATGAAGGGTGGGGTGGTGGCATAGTGTCGTAAAAAAGAGCAGTCATTACCACCTCATCCTCCTCAATCGTAGGTAAAGCCTCCAGTACAGTCTCAGCAGGGGCTAGCAAAGCATCAAAATCAGATCGGAGCCTAGCCAACTCCGTCCGGAAAGTGACAACATCAATGGTGGGAGCAGGATGCTCCAAAACCTCAACTAAAAAATATCTAGCTGTTTGTGGACCGTTTGAATCTTTGCATCCATCATCCGGTCCATATGAGCCTCTGACTTCTCAACAGATCGCTACATCCTGGGCCTCATGTGCTGCAGCAAGGTAGCCATCTGTGTCTCCAACTTCTGGACTCGGGCCAAGGAACTAAGGTGGACCCTGAAGGGGGAGTGGCTCAGGATAAGCTCGCAACTTGACTAGTGATGGTGGAAGGGAGAGCTTGTACATCTGTGGTAGTGGGAGGTACAGAAGTATCATCAGTCTGTGCAGCTTCAACCTTCTTAGCCTCTCTGTAACGACCCTAAAAATGAACTAGGGAAACTAGAGCCTCACATGTGAGTTTGGAGTTGAGAACTTGATGAAATAATGAGAAATGACCGTGACGTCCGGAAACTAGTCATTTGAACTAGTGAGTTGTAAGGGTCAACTTTAAATGGTCAGATCTTTTAGCTCAAATTGAATTA
>JAJOOO010024900.1:0-24529 GCA_029582685.1 Solanum piurae | reverse complement strand
TGTTTAAAACACTTATGAGCTAAAGTATTTTTGGGAGTAGTCTTGAGCACCGAATTGGGGACACGAGTTCATATTAACTCCACTCTCCATAAGAACCATGTAGCCAAACATGGGATTTAACGGGTCATACTTTTTAGATGATCACAAAAGTTAAGCTGGTGGATCCACTAAGTTAAAGTTAAGTTAGCTTCTTATATCACGGCAAGGTATAGGATGGTCCATGGGCAACGTGAGGTAAAACGTTGTATCACCACTTAAGTTCATAGTGGTGGTTCTCGGTTAGAGAAACTCCCACAGTAGAAAGTGCATGGTTCTTCGAGGAGTTCTACTTAGTATGAATGGGGGTATGGGACTTCATTCATGCATTGCACAGGTAGACTTTGAGAGGAAGCATGGTATTTTATGATATTATAAATATGATTTTGACGTCATGTTTTAAATAGTTTTACAAGCTTTATATATTGCATGTGTCTTATTGCATTATATTGAGTTCAGTTATTCATGAGTTGAACAAAGCCAAGGTAAGTTCTATTTTGTATCCCTTTCAAGCTTAAGTTGTTGTTTAGCGGTCCAGCTCGCATACTCGTACATTTCATGTACTGATGCCAGTTGGCCTGCATCTTATTATGATGCAGACACAGGTACTCAGGATCAGCATCCAGCACGCCGTTGATCCAGTTGAGCACTCAAGAGTCAGTGGTGAGCCTCTTTGCTTTCCGGAGGACTCGGTTATTTTGTTCTCTTAGTTTTGTTTTATTAGGATGTTGCGGGGTCTGTCCCAACATCCATCTTAGTATTGTATTATAGAGGCTTCATAGACAGTCAGTCAGTTAGTATTGAGTCTCTCATCTGTGTATATATATTTAAGTATTCTATTTTTGAGGCTCGAGTTGCCTTTTTGGCCAAGATCTTATCAGTTGGGTCGTTTTATGACCTTTCATTGCATTGAGTTATTCTATCGAGTTAGGTTTCCGCTGAGTTAAGAAAGCCAGGCCAAGGGTTCGCTTGGGGACCAGCAATGGTCTTCGAGTGCCGGCCACGTCCAGGGTGTAGGCTCGGGGTGTGACAGTTTCTGCCTTTGGATTGACCAGGTTGAGATCACTAACTACATGTATGTGTTATATGCTATTGAGAAAAATCTTGTATTGCATTTCAAGGTAAATAACTATTCTAATTCTTGGAACAAGTCACTTGAATATTTGTGCCGCTTCTCAAATTATGTTTCCATTGGGAAGTTAGGTAAATTTATGTTATGTCTATTTTATTTTCCTCCACTTTGTTTGTTTGTATTTTCCATAGTATTGCAAATTACGGATATATTACTATATGTTGGCTATAGGCATGCCAGACCTCTTACGGTCTGCCAAACTGGTTGTAGAGGAAGGTACTACTAAATAGTGCTAATGGCCACAACATGACCTACGTCAAGTAGTTATTCGACTGCATAGTACCAGCTTTGGTGGAAGCTTTGCATGAGGTTGACTTGAACTGACAAGTATTTAATAGATATGTGAATGATTGTTGAACTTGCAGTTTAATCCTAATTACGTCTTAAAACATATAGTGCGATTTTACTGTTACTCCTTCTCACAACCTTTAATATTTTAATCTTATTATGTATTCTTTATTATGTATTCTTCTATGGACTTTAGATATCTGGACTACTCTTGGTTGAAGGTCAGGTCCTAAGCAATGTGGACGAGATAAAGCAGGTAATCACAACCAGTTCAAGTCGAACAGGAAAACAACAGAGAGAGCAAAAGCTGAAGACTTGTATTCCTATGTTGGTATGTCCCTTATGGTTTCTAATGTAGCTCTTGCAAGTAAGTTCTTTTAATTTTTCTTATATCTCAGTCTTATTAACTTTCCCACCTGCATATATTAAGAGCAAGGATAAAACAGCTAAAGAAAGGACAATAAAAATTTACATCATTGATGATATTGCAAGCCGAGAAACGGCTTTGAAGTAACTGTACTTTGTTCATGCTTGTCTTTACTTGGGGGTTATGATATTAGTTTAGATGCAACTATTTTTTCCTTTGAAAACTAGGTATTGTGACACATATCTTTCATTCCTTTGGGAAACATGCAATGATGAGAGACCATATGTTAGACAGGTTTGTATATGCTAAATGATTGTGGCTTATTTTACACAATTTCGACATGCTATTTCATTTATCTAAACCCAGTGATGTCATATCCTGGCTTCTATTTATGGACTTGGTGTATGTGCAGAACGTGTTCCTACTTTAACTTCATTTCATTACCCTTATTGAGAGGCTCTGTCAAGACTTGATGTTGATTTAGGGCATCGGATGTTGTACTACCTGAGAATGTAATGGCCTATGATAATGTTGTTTCAGCATTAGGGAAAATCTATAATTTTCACCATGACAGCGTTGACTCGGCCCAGGTACTTTTTTACCTTGATGTTATGTTAATCACATGCAATGTAGTTTCTAGAGTGTTATTCACTTATTTTATACAATTTTCTTTAGTTTTTCTATACATGCAACCTTTGATTGTTGTAGGAGAACCTTGTAATAACCTTGTTATGATTTCTTCGATTTTCATATCCGTAACTTGTTTGACAAGTTATTCTCTCTTGGCTGATGACCAACTTTATTTAATAGCCGAAAGGCAGACTTCTAGTAGGATGATTACTCTGTTGAGGCAGCTTCAACAAACAGTGCAACCAGTCTCCCAGGAAGCGAACAACGTTTCTCCAATAAGAGTTAGGTACAATCCTCGGCATTTCAAAGCCACGACAGATAATTCTCTCCACATTCTTGGCTGATGGCCCGTACCAAGCATGCTAAACTCTAGAGTTCCCTCCATCTCTTCCTATGTTCTCCAAATTATCTTGAAAAACCTCAAACTGCGCCTTTCCCATTGGAGCAGTTCTCATATACTGATGAATTGTAGTGACTGTAGTTAGATTTTTCACTTACAGCACTACAATTCATCTGTGTATGAGAACTGGTCTAATGGAAAAGGCACGGTTTGAGGTTTTTCAAGATAATTTGGAGAACGTAAAGAGAGCTAAAGGGAACCGTAGAGTAAAGCATGCTTGGTACGGGGCATCAGCCAAGAAAGTGGAGAGCATTATGCGTCAACATTGTGGCTTTGAAATGCCTAGATTGTACCCGGTTCAGATCTGTTAGTGCCTTTATATATGTGTGGCTTCATTCATTTTTTCATTAGTTTAAAACATAATGTAGAGGAGAAGGCTACAACTTCTAATATGCTATGCTGACGAGCTAAATGAAGGTTTCTACCCTTGCATGGACCAGGTTGGCATCTCCAATTACTTGCATTATATATATACTATTGAGTGAAATCTTGTATTGCATTTTGATTTAAATAAGTATGCCAATTCTTGGAAAAAGGTGCTCCAATATTTGTCCCCCTTCTGAAATTTTGTTTCGATCGAGAAGTCAGGTGAATTTTGTTATGTCTATTTTCTTCTCCTCTTAGTCGTTTTATGAAATTTTTCATGCGGGTTTGATTTATTATGGTGAATATAATCTGAAAGAAATATGTATCTACTTACATCCATCATAGGAGCCTGATACTGAAATATGTGCAAGTATGTTGAATTCATTGAATAGGAAGAAGACTTGGTGGAACAATGGTAGTGTACTCCACTCTAGAACATGGGAGAGCCAGACTACTGCTTATGGACTTGGTGGGTGTGTAGAACATGGTGGCTCTCCTTGCAAGTCTCTAGTGGGAGGTATTGTATGGTGTTCCAAATTCTAGTAACTTTACCTACAGTAAAATCTAGATAAATATTAGATTTTTCTACAAGAAATTATAGTATTTCTATAATATGTTAATCCTACTTTATCTGTAAGAAATTCTAGTAACTTTATCTTCTACTTTAGAATATTTAGATATCCCTATAAGATTCTTATCCTAAATACTACACTAGATTATTTTAGAAACTAATCTATGATATTTCAAAAAATTATGTTTAATTCACACTCCCCCTTAAAAGTGATTTTTTGGAAAAAATACCCCATGCTTGTTGCAGAAGAACTCAATCAAAGCTTTTGAACATTCGTGGGTGAAGCACTAGTACAAATGAATTCCTTATCTAAGAGTTCTTGAAGTTGAGTCTTGATTTCTCTCAACTCTGTCGGAGCCATGTGATAAGGAAGAATAGAGATTGGACGATGGCTCCAAATCTATGCAAAAATTGATATCTTTATATAGAGGCGTACCAGGCAAATCCGTAGGAAATACCTCCTGAAATTTTGAAACTACTGGGATTGACTCAAAATAAGGGAAGTCTGCAGAAACATCTTGAGGGTGAGATAGGCCAAACAACCAGTCCCCACAACCCTTTAAGCATGAATATAGGATATGATATTTACTGGGTTAGCAATGTACACACCTTCCCACTCTAATCTATCCTTCCCTGGGATTTCTAGAGTTACTTTCTTAGAGTTACAATTAAATACAACGTGAAAGGAGACAACCAAGTCATACCCAAGATCACATCAAAGTATAGCATATCCAAAATCACCAGATCTACCCAAGTTTGACAACCCACAAACATCACAAAGTAAGCGCGGTACACATGGGTTACTACCACAGACTCCCCAACCGGGGTAGAAACATGAATGGGGGGCATCAAGGATATCACAAATTAAGTTAAGTCCCAAGGCAAATTTATCAACTACTTATGAATAATACATAAGCCATCTAGTCGCATAATACAATAATAATACATGTTGTTACGGCACAAGATGCCTCGACCTCTGGCCTGCCCAGGAAGGCATAACACTGAGCTCTACAATTTCCTCTGCCCCCACGACCTTCCCTGATTATTACCTCGCCCCACACTAAGGGTGTCCTATGCCATTATGACCTCCACCTTCTTATACCACAACTTTTACATGTTGTTGTGTTTGGCCGCCCAGCTGCTTGTGAGGGCATTCCCTCTTAAAGTGACCCAGTTCACCATAGTTGAAACATCCTCAATCAAGTTAGGGCATGTTGGCTGATGAATAAGAAGTTTTTTGACCACGCTTAGCCTGAGACTATTGGTGACCTTGGAATAACCACCCGTAGAAGCTGGTAAAGTCGCCTGAATCGGACGAGCTAAATAGACCTGCTAACTAGAAACCTTGAAATAAGAACCACTGAAGTTGCCCACATTCTTTGACCTTTTAATCAATGCCTTGTCCTGCCCAATTTCTTCACATAAATTCATGTGCACATATAAGACCTGCAAATCAGTGTTTAGTCCCTTAACATAAAGACAA
Organism: Solanum piurae; assembly: GCA_029582685.1. NCBI lineage: Eukaryota > Viridiplantae > Streptophyta > Magnoliopsida > Solanales > Solanaceae > Solanum > Solanum piurae. The sequence goes on along the minus strand of JAJOOO010024900.1, from coordinate 19,256 downwards.
ATCATTTCCTCCTCAGATCCCCCAAGTTGAGTAGCGTTGGGAGACAATACATGGAACTTAGCCTCATATAATGCTACAGATATGCTACCCTGCTGAAGACCTAGAAATTCAGCCTTCCTCACTTTGTATGTCCCCAAGATAAGGGTAGAATTCTCTGTCCCTACATATTTGTGATATAACTTTTTAATCGGTATAGTATTCAATGAGACTGCTCTTAGGTGAGTTCAAAATTTAAGAAAAATTAAGGTTAATTTGGAGAATCCAAAACAGATATACCATAATTTGTTGATCAAAGTAAGGCTTTTAATAAGGTAATTATTTGATGACATATAGGTTAATACTTGATACAACATAGTTTTTCTGGTATGTGATACAACATACTTGTATCTTCCTTGAATGCATGATAACCTCATAATGTTTTTGTTAAAAAAAGATTTTAAACCTTATTTGAAATGTATCAAATTTGAAAAATCCTTATGCTCAATTCAAAGCAAGAGATTTATTTCAACATTAGTCTATATTAGTACGAGGCAGACAATTCAACATGTCCTACTAACAAAGAGCATTGTTGCATATGTTTGGCAAAGGGCACTAAAATCAAATCCATCTTTCCTTAAGTTTGTAAGCTTACTTAAGTTTGAGTTTTAACCTTCTTTTTTTTGGGTTGTGTGTCTTATGAGTATTTTGACGGCTAAGAGCTTGCAAAAATTGATTATGGACATTTATACCATGTTGGTTGCATGAAAGACCGGAAGAAGCTCGAGAACGCTTGCGCCACATGCAAGTGGATAGTGTCAACTATGCTACTTGATAATTCGTGCATTCAATTTTCACTTGTCTTTAACTAATTAGTTTAGTTTGGGCTAAGTGAATTTACTGGTGATGTTATTCTGCATTGGTTGTTCAATAGAGCTTAAGATAGCTGAGCGAACCATTCCCATATTATGATTAGTTGAAGCCAAGTAAACATGGAATGCATGAATTCTCAAGGTAGCATATCCGACACTCTCCTCTTGCGCATAGGGAAAGTGTTCTCAAGCTTGCTCCACTCTTTGATGCAATCAATATGGTATAAATGACCACAATCAATTTTTCCAAGTTCTTCCCCATCGGATACTAATCCTAAGGCACACTGAAGAAAAAAAAAGAAGCTAACTAGGTTGAAATAAAACTCAAGTAAACTTACACACTTAAGCGGAGAAGAGATTTAGATATTTCGGTGCCCGTTACCAAACATATGCAACAGTGCTCCTTGTTGTCACGACATGTTGAATTGTCTGCCTCATAATTATGTAAACTAATGCTTAAATAAAGATCTCTTTCTTTGAATAGAGCAGAAGCAATTCTTTTAATTTATAGATTTCAAATAAGGCCTAAAAGATTACAAAAAACATTATGTGGATGTCACCCATTCAAGGAAGATTCAAGTATGTTGTATCAATTACTAGAAAAAATTATGGTGTATCAACACTAGCTTATATGTTATCAAAGCATTACCTGATCAAAAGCCTTACTTTGATCAATAAGATATGTTATATCGTCTTCAGCTTCTCTCAATTCACCTTCATTTTTTCTGAAGTGTTAAACTCACCTAGCAGCAGGCTCGTTGAACACCATACTGACCAAAAAGTTGCATAACAATATATAAGGGGAAAGAATTTTATCCTTATATTTGGGTTATATGAAAGGAAATCCGTGACAAGCTTTTTCTTTCTTTCTATTTTTTACTGAGCAACAATCTCTTAATTATGCAGAAATGAAAGCATGAGTATTTTCAAGAAAGGAGGTTGACGCTGAGCTCCCAGCCACTAGATAGAATAAGCACAAATTCATCATTAAAACAACGGCGAAGGGCCTAAAATGCCCTTTAAGTATTTAAATTGGTACAAAATAATCCTCCATCCACCTTTCAACCTTAAAATACCCCTGACATCCACCTTTTGGCTCAAAAATACCCTTGATGTTAATCCTTTGGCTCATATTTGCCCTTAATTTTAATAGCTTCCTTAGAGTAAAATTATTAAATATTTATTTATTAAGTTGCTTAATGTGATTGGTCCAAATTTAAACTCTTCTCAAATAAATAATAAAAATTTGTCTTTTTTTATAAAACTACATATGATTCATATTTTGATCTGATACAATTGAAAATAATATTGAAAAATTTCATGATATCTTCCTATTAGCCGATTTTTAATCAACCCCCAATTATTATAACGGAACCCAAGTCAGAAATGAGGATCCAACTAAAATCCATACTCACCCCGACTGATTGTCCATCTAAAAAAATTATTATTTTTATTAATATAGATTTTTCTATCAGGTATCCAAATGTCTTGTTCATTTTCTCTTTTATTCTCTTTTTTAAATCTCTTATTCTTAATTAAGATATCCGGGACTCAAACTTGAATTGAACTCACATGTTTATATATTCTTTTAATTTGTATTATTTCTATGGTGGGATGAGGTTGGGGATAAGAGAAATAATTATTTTTATTCTTTTATTTTGTATTTTTGGTACACACAAAAGAAAAATGTGATATTCGTACATATTTGCTTAATCAAGTCATCTTTTATTGAACTAATTATTTCTATATGAATGCATCATTATATTCCTCCTTTTTTATCTCTTGTTTGTCATAAATTCAAAAAAAATAATTAAAATGGTGGAAAAGATCCAAATTGAAAAAAAAAATGAAAGAGATAATAAGTGGGGGGGGTGTAGAGAGTAGATGCCTAACCTCCTTTATGCCTAACCTCTTTTAATTTTGATTTACTATGAAATTCAAAATAAAATCAACCATGTGAGTTTATATCTTAAGTAATTTCAAATTATTTTAACGGAAAAGGGCCTAAAATTCCCTTAAACAACAAGATTTGGTACAATAATCCCCTCCATCCACCTTATGAGTATGATCTGTTAGACATAAGGGTATTTTTGAGCCAAAAGGTGGACGGCAGGGGTATTTTAAGGCCAAAAGATGGATGGAGGGTAATTTTATACCAATTCAAATACTTGAGGGGTATTTTAGGCCATTCTCCATTAAAACAATGGTTTACATCCTCCTGGTTCAATAGAGATTCAGTAGTGCCATCAACTGATGCGAAATCACTATGTCGAAGTTCCTAGATAAACTTCCAACTGATTCCAGACCGAGTAGAATGGGTTTTTTCCCCTTATATGTGTTGATGTTGCAAGAGCCCCCAGGAAGAAGATATTGACCAGTTATTGTGTTCTGGAAAGTTTTCTAAGGAAATAAGGACAATTTTGTGTTGTTCAATTGGTATCTTTTATTTAAATGATCCTTTGAGACTCCTTCTCAAGAACTTGTGGATCTGGAAAACCAAAAATCTTGTTCTTGCCTTAGTTCTGCAATGTCTTCTTGTTGTGGCGTTATGGCCTGAAATTGCTCAGAGGTACATGTTAATTAGCATTGTTATCGATGGAATTTAACCTTGGGTCTACAGAAAGTGCATGGCGCACGGTATAGTGTTCTATTGCTTACAAGGTGATGGTAGTCCAATTTGTGGCTCTCCTACGAGAGTTGTTGCATTAGAAGCTGATGTAGTGGTAACTAACATGGGAGAGCCATCAAGACCCAAACTTAACCATAAAGAAATATGAATGGATCTTGCCATTGCATCAGCTTCTAATCCAGCAACTCTCGTAAGAGAGCCATATATTGGGCCACCATCACCGTGTAAGCAATGAAACACTCTACCGTGCGCCAAAAAATTTCTACAGACTCAAGGTTATATTCCATGGATAATAATATTAATTAAAATCTACCTCTGAGCAAGTTCAGGCTACCCTATGATAAATTCAGAGATGACGCAAAGAAGGTTAGTATTATGAGAATATAAACATATGGCTTCGGTATACTTCCTGCAACGTTCTCCAGTTTTATATGGTTGGACACATCTGTTAGTGCCCATATAGATGTGTGTCTTCATTCATTTTTTCATTAGTTTGTGATGAGAACGCAAAGTCACTACAATTCTACGACGTGATGGACATACATGAAACCAAAGGCTACAGCTTGTAATATATTGTTGCTTTACTAATGAGCTAAAGGAATGTTTCTACCCATGGATTGACCAGGATGGCATCACTAATTACTTGCATGTTCTATATGCTACTGAGTGAAATCGCGTATTGCATTTCCAGTTAAATAAGTATGCTAATTATTGGAACAAGTCGCTCCAATATTCGTCCCGCTTCTAAAATTCTGGTTCCATTGGGAAGTCAGGTGAATTTCTATTATGTCTATTTTATTCTCCTCTAGTTTGTTAGTTTATTTTTTTGGTAATATTGCAAATTACTGATATATTATTGTATTTTGGCTATAGCATGCCAGAGCTATTAAGGTCTACCAAAATGGTTGTAGAGAAACGGACTGCTAATGGCCAAAATGTGACCTATGTCAAATAGTTATTCGACTACATAGTACTAGCTTTGGTGGAGGATTTGCATTAAGGTTGACTTGAACTGGTGTGATTAATAAAAGATTTAGGTTTATCAAGAGAATTATGCTAGACTTCCAAAATTCCTTTCTATTTGATAATCTACTTGTATAAACAGAGTTATAGATTAGATGAGTTAGAAATAGAGTTACATAAAGGTAGTGGGTACCTGTGGAATTAATCGAGGTGCACTCGACAAGCTGATCCGTACACCACTAATAAAAAGAACGAGTTGGACCAAAAACATGGGAGAGTCAGAACACATCTTTGGGGACAAGTAATTACTAGAGTTGAGAATGGTTGTTGAACTAGCACTTTAATCCTAATTAGTCTTAAAACATATAGTACAAATTTACTGTTACTCCTTCTCATGACCTTTAATATTTTAATCTTATTGTGTATTTTTGGTATTTTGAGTTTTGATGATTTAACAATCTATCATGCAAAATGACTTGGTCTACGAAGTTTTCGACCTACAGACAAGTCGATTGCGTACAAATGTAAAGTTGTACTTTTTGCAGTGGTTAGTGGGTACTACAGCAGATGCATTGTAACAACAGGCAATCTCGACCAATGGCTTGCATCCTAGGTTTTGTCTCTCTTATAAAAGGAAAAAGTGACAAGATCAAACCCTAGTTTTTGCTATCAAGATTATTCACCAAGTTAAAGTCATTTCAAGGAAGAACATTGTTCATACTAAACAAGGGACCTGATCGAGTATTGAAGCATCTTTAGTGGATTTTTGAGTTTTGCGTCTTGTGCTCTTATATTTTAAATATACTACTAAGTTATAAAGGATGCTAGATCGGTTCTTCTCTTATCATTATGATCTGATTGGTGGCTTGAGTTAGCTGTGGTGTAATGCTGAAGTCTATATCGGCTAGAGTTAGTTGGTATAGTGGACAATAGAGTTATATCTCAGTTGTCTTGTAATAGAGGTGTTACAAAGGTGATAGGATTAAGAGTTTAATCCACTGTAATTACTTGAGTTTATAATTATGAGTTTCTTGAAGTTGGTGGAGCCTTGAGAAATCGTGTGACATAGGTAGTGCCTTTTCCCTCCCTTGAGCAAGGAGCCTGGAGAAATGCTATACTATGTGAGAATGTAATGGCCTATGATAATGTTGTTTCAGCATTAAGGAAGATCTGTAATTTTCACAGTGACAACATTGACTCGGCCCAGGTACTTTTATACTTCAGTGTTCTATTAATCACATGATGTGTAGTTTCTACAATCTTATGCACTTATTTTATACATGTCTTTAATTTTTCTGTAACATATAACCTTTGCTTGTTGTAGAAGAACCTTGTTATTATTTCTTCAATTCTCATATCCGAGACCTTTTGACAGGCTATTCTTGTTTGTCTGAATTGCCTGCCTATAAGAGCTGACATGATTGAACCAACTTTGTTCAATAGCCGACAGAGCACGACCAACTTTGTTCAATGGTTGAATTACTCTGTTGAAGCAGCCTCAGCAAATATTGCCACCAATCTCCTTGGCTTCAATGCAGCCTCAACAGCAGTTAAAGTATGTGTGAAATGCCTCTTTACCAAAAGGAATGAAATCCGCAGTATGAGATACTCCCTCCGTCAAATTTTATATGATATAGTTTGAATTTCAAAAATCAAACAAGAAAATCTTTGACCGTGATTTACTCGTATGCCCTTTTAACGTTTTTATTTTTTAATTATTGTGACTTATAGTACCCTTTATTTAGTTTCTAAATATGTTAAAAAAACAATGTTGTATGTCCAAATTTACGGTCCAAATAAAGAAGTTTGACTTTCGAAATTTGGATTGTGACGTTATATGATTTGGGATAGAGGAAATAACACTTTTTGCATATTCTTAAATGCTTCTTTCCTATTTTACATAACTTATTAACATAAAGTACCAAAATAAATAATGACAATATCTAGTGGGATGATCCAAAATCTTAGTTGTAATTCTTGTTTAATGTACTTTGCCAAATGTCACTGATGAGAAAGTATTGTTACTTGTTAATTTCTCTATACGGAAAAGGGTCAAAAATAGTCCTAAACTATTGGAAATAGATCAAATATATCCTCTGTTCAATTTTGGTGTCAAAAATACCCTTACCGTTAGTGTATTGGCTCACTTTTACCCCTCCAAACTAACACATGCCATGTCACCTTAAAAATCACATATTACAATATTGTTTTTGCTGATTTGAAATTCAAAAGAACAAAAAAGTCTAAAAAATATTTTTTTTCCTTTGACCCATCTTCCTCGACTAGTGATGGATACGAGGCATGAGAATAGCAATCGTGTACCTACCTGAATTCTTCTGTAAGCTCTTGAAGCTACATGATCTGTTGACATTTCTTAATCAGTAGTATATACCTTCAACTTCGCCTGTTCCTTTGTCCATTGAGTTCAATTTTTGGGTGAGAGAAGTGTTGTAAATGTGTAGTGGAAAAAACAATATGTCTATTCTTTTGCCCTCAAAATGCAACATTCAATGATCACTTCTTGCTTCCATTACTTAGAAGTGGATTTCTACTTAACCATTTTTTTTGGGAGTATCTTCAATGCTCTAAAAAAAATTTAAAAAAAATATAAAAAATAAAAATAAATCTATCTTTCACTTCTTCTTTTTCTTTTCTCTGAAGAAAAGAATGAACCTATGACTGTGTAAGAATTTTTTTCATCTGAATTGATCTCTTAACTTCTCCTTCTTCTATACTTGTAAAAATTATATTATTCCTTAAATATAAATTAACTCTCTCCCTTATCCACAATAATTCTACCATTATTCTTTTTAATCTTAACTTTTTAAATCTCATTTTGGCAGCAGATAAAGGTAAAAAAACTTAGAATTTTGATGAGGGAAAAAAACAATAGAGGTTTCAACATTGTTGGCTGGGGATAATTACTCCATAAGTCAAAATCCTTGCACAATTTTATTCATTGTATTATTTCATGTAGTTTCAATTCTTCAACATATATTTTCCTATGCTATTAATCTTCTCCAATTTCAAAAGAAAAATTAAGCAAGAAAAGGCCAAGATGATGAGAAGGCAACCGATGGAGTCAAAATTCCAACGCTTAACTTTTTTTATAAACTTTTATCAAGTTTTATGAGTGGTGTCTACATCATCTTCAGATAGGAGAACGGCGATGGCAACATCGATGTTGTAGATTACTTTCTGTTGGATTTGCAGCTCTGCATTCAGTGATTTGTTTTGCGGATCCATTACTGTTTCACTACAATTTACTTAATAGGTTTTTTTGTCCATTTGAATTTCAAAGTCAACAAAGAAAATATTGTTTTATGTGATTTTAAAGGTAACATACCATTTGTTAGTTTGAGCGGTAATGATTAGTAACGTTTCAAAGACACTTCTTTCCATTCTAAGCGTCAATGATCGTAAACCAGTATAAAACTCAACTAAATGAGTTGGGGTCGAATCCCACAAAGAGTGGTACGTGTTTTAGATTCAATTGGGAAGTATAAACATGGTCAAATCAGTCATAGGAATAGAAATTATCGCATAAAAACGTCATTCAAATTAAGGGGTGACACGAATGTCAAATGGGGGTTTTGGTTTTGATTAACAACTACAGACAGTCACAAACAATACGAATTAACAACATTGAGACGGGTTCTTGGGATGTGATCGATTATAGGCAAACATAGACATATGGGTAATTGCAACTATTAGTAAATAGCTAAATATTAGTGAGTAGGCTAATCTATAAGGGAGGAAATTTTCTTTCGAACAATTTACCCCGAATCAAGTGATTTCTCTCGAACATCAACAAGCATGCAAAATAAGAGCAGCCCACACCTTAATCCATTCACTCTCTCGAGCTGAATGTGTGGGATTGGGTTTAGGATTCACTCCCTCGAGCTGAACCCAGGACAACCCAATACCCAAAAACCATCAATCAATAATTTTAGTTCTAAAACCTCTCTCTCGAGCAAGCCAAGAACACAAACATAAAACTGCATTTACAACTATGATTCTTAAATTAAACCACAATTAATGATTAAACTCACTTCTAAATAGCATTTAAACTAACAATTAGCAATACCCATAAACTAAATCAGCCCATAATCACATGATCACACCCCAAGAATTGGGGTTTTAGCTAGACATTATAAAAAGGTAACACAGTTACCAAATTGATTATCCATCAACTGGGTAAGAGTAATTTCGTCCTTACAAAGTTCCAATTTGATGAATCTCAAAAACCCACTTCCAATTTCTCAAAAGTGAATACCTTCAATCCTTCAAAGTTAAGGTAAACTTTAGAGAGAATTGTCTCCAGATGCTCAAAACTTAAAAATAAGATACAAGATTATAATGATATATTCTAACTAAAATGTTCAAAAATGTATTTATAGTTGTCGAAAATAAGCTATGAAAGCCCGTTCAGCGAAGTAAGTCAGGCTCGCTGAACCACTCGGCGAGCCGGCCTTTGGTATCTTCCATTGCCTTTTTGCCTTGGCATTCAACATCCTTCAGGTCTGTAACTTTGGGAGATCTATCTTGGCTTCGTGGAATCACTCAGTGATCCGCCGACTGCTCCTTTTCATTGCCAACTTGGTTCTTTCCTTCAGGGCTTGGCACACTGGAACTTTAGGTGGTCTGATGAGCCACTTGGCGATCCGCATGCTCACGCATCTTCATTTCTTTAACCTGTTTTGTTTCCTTTTGCCTGTTAGTGTCCTGGCTTTGTTCCTCAATCCATATTCCTCAAAAGCAAGGATTTAACATCAGTTATTGGCACAAAATAAGCATTTGAGGACACTAAATCTCTATAAACAAAGCACTAAATGAGTCCAAATCTTGGACTCATCAACACCCCCAACTTAAACACTTGCTTGTCCTCAAGTAAACTCAAGTTCAGCAATTCAAAAAAGATGCCTCAAACAGTGCTACATAAGACTCAATCATGAATGCATTCAACAAGACTCAACTTACTCATGCAAGGATCAATTATGCACTCAAATATTCAAGTTGTGACTTACTATTATCAAAGATGCTCAAGTTCACAATACTTGCTTCAAATGCAAGTTCAAGCTCAACAAAGGTACTCAAATGCCCTCACAACAAAGATGATTCCATACTCATACACTATTCTTCAATAATTTAAAGTTTCGGAATCACATACAACTCTCACACTCACAAAGATGAACATGTGCATGACTTTACCCATAGATTTGCCCTTATTTTCGAATCAACACTTGTTTCAGGTCACTCAAGATCAATAAGGTCTTTTCAAGGCTTGTAACGGGGATGAATGTAAAGGTTTGGTCATTTAGGCTCAGTGGCTACTACTCTCATGAAATGTGGTGTGAACATCACTTTTTTTCCTTTTCTTGAGCATTGTTACTCATGCTCAAAATTCACCTCATTATTCACTTCCACATGGATTACCGGATTACCCCCATTTCTATTTGCAATTTTCACAACCATTTCATTCTTTTTCTTTGGATTTCTTTCTCTTTTTTTATATGGAGGTGTTCCATCTTTTTATTTTAAAACCATGGATCAAAGGGGACTTCTTCACACTTCTTGATTTACCTTCTCTTTCCACGACACCCCCAACTTAGGCTTTTGGCCTAAGTTGGATATTCAAACACACCACACTTCATGAGAATTATGGGTGAATCGATAAAGAGGGATCTCAATTGCTCAAGTTTCTTCCAAGAAAAGGATAAGGCTCAAAGGGGGTTCAAGCAAGGTTCACACATCTCACAATGTTGTCCACAAAAGAGGTAAATTGTCAAATTGTTTCACTCTTCAAAATTGTTGCCTAAGATCATTTCAAGTGCTTGCATCACTTAGTCAACCGGACCAACGGGGCAAATTCTAGGTGTCATCACACAAGGTTCATGGTAAGCTCATCACACAAGGCATTTGCACCAACATCAAATGAGACTCATTCGAGCTAGTGTGCAATGGTCATCACAAGAGACTCCATTCGATAACTGGCTAGACACAATGAAATGCAAAAAGTCCACATATTGTCTATGCAACTTCATTTGGCCTCATCGTAGCCGCGCATTCATATTTGTTCGATTAAGAGCACTATTCAAGTCATCGGCATTGATCATAATCAAATTTGCACAAGAACAACCACAATCAAATACACAAGAGGTGGCAAAAAATTTCAAATGGGTCAAAAAACCATTTTCATTCATAACAAAGAGCCATAAGCTCAAACATTCACAAGATAAGATCAAAACACAGTATAAAACACAAAACCCAATATATACACAAGAAGTAGGTAGAGAAATACCTCACCCCACGACAAATAATAAGTAGTTGTCCTCAAATGCAACAAACATAATCAAAAGTCATTAAAAATGATAGAGAGGGAGGTAATCAAAGATCCCTTCTACACAATCGCTCTATCTGTCGAGGCATCAATGCCCGGGATCACACTCTGATCAACAGCAATACTGGTTCCACTAGAGCCTTCCATGGGTGTATCTGCCAATGAAATTTGTACAGCTGAATGCACCATGGCCTCATCAACCTCTGTCAGGCCCTCATATGTGGTATCCTCTTGGAGACTGAGCTGCTCCTCATCAGTCACTGCCTCGGACTCGACAGCATCCACCTCATCAGCTCGAACCTCATCTCTGGTGGTAGCCGGAGGTACATCAGAATCAGTTGGCATATCAGGGATCTCTACGGTCCAAAAAATCATCGACATATCTATGGACTTAAGCTAGTCCACGTTCTTTCTCAAGTCATCAATAGCGGCCTTTAGGGTCATCACCTCATGAGTGGCTCCCTTTCCTCGCTCACACACCTTTATCCTTGCCGCAATGGCATCAATAGTCACACTAAGAGGTGTCACAGCAGTAGTGATGGCTCTCTCAATCATCCCAGGGACTGTAGCCTCTATTCTAGAGGCACGCCTATCAGTAGAATGGGCTAGATGCCCCATCCATAGTAGCGCAACCTGGGTGAGTGGAGGTCGAGATGCAACAGCACTAGCAATACACTTAGGAAGCAAGGGAGCGGTAGAAGAACTCGGAGTCAAGAAAGGGGCAGCACTAGATATACCTGAAGGCCCAGGGGCTGGAGTAGGCAATACTACCTCTGCTGGTAAAGTCTCAATGTCCACTGTCGAGGAAGAATCCACCGCGGCTTCCTTCTTCTTCTCAGCCTCATCCTTTAAATACTCAGCCTCAATCCACCGGATGTTGGTAGAGGAGGTGGGAATCACTTCCACGTCCTTCTTCTCATCGTGTGGCACCCTAGCTTGCCTGCATAACTCGGTGATCAACATTAGAAAAGGGAGAGACGACTAGCGATTTTTGGCCCTCATGGCCATCTCTTGGCCCTCATGGCCATCTCTTAGCCTACAATCATGCCCAAATTAAGGCACTTCCTATCAATGATAGAGCCAAGGCAGGCCGCCTTAGTGTGGCGGAGAATAGACTCATTTTGGGATGACATGATTGTGTTGCTGATAAACCCAAACCAGTACCTCGCCGCCATATTTAGATCATTTTTCTCAATGGGCACTCCGGCCAACTTTTCATGTCCTTCAGTGAAGTTGTCTTGATCATACTCTGGTAGTCGTTAGCAATATTCTCTGTACACTCTAGAACTGCATTGATAGCATCACTGTCACACTTCACTTTCTTGCCTTGGACAACCACATAGTCCATTGGCTTGAAGGTATCGTCTTTCTTCTTTCCTTGTAGCACCAGAGCTCGATAGGCAGTGTAAAACTCCTGGACCTAATGAGGAATGTAAGGGCCATGGGGTTTAGTAAAAATCTGGAACTTGTGGGATTTCAAGGTGCTCCAGATCTTTGGATATCGGTCTATCACTCTATCCATAGACAACCTCTTTTCCTCAATGATGGTCCTCAGTCCCTTAGCCTTTAGTCTATTCATAGACTGGGGAGGAGGACCCTATGCATGTGGTGTTGGAACCATAGTCTGATCTGAAACGAGAGGAAGAGTAGTGGCATGGGGTACTCGGATCCTAGAGGGATCATTCAACCTCTTGGAGCGCAATTCAGCTCTACGGGCTAGTAGACGTTGCTCATCCTCAAGCTCAGAAATGTGAACCTGAGGGTCTTGGTACTCTCCCTCACTCTCAGAAGTGGTGAGGTGAGTGGCGTAAACTCCCTCACTGTCAGAGTTGACCTCCAGTGACTCAGGAGCAGGCGCCTTTCCTTTTCCTTTAACCTTCCCACCTGTGGTAGGAAGTTTTGTTGCCTTTGCTTTGGATACAACTGCATTCTCATTTATAGTGATTCCCTTTGCCCGCTTGTGGGGAGGCATGTCACGTCCTGCTACTTTTGGTCTAGCCATATTTACAAAACACATTGAAAAAAGTTAAAAACAATTCAAGAAAGATTGCAGAACATAAGTTGCAGAAAGACTCGCAGAACCACTCGGTGATTCGCCGAGTCTCTTTGGCGAGCTAGATCGAGCTCGCCGAAAGTACTGGCTAAAATATTTCCCATAAAAAAGATAGATCGGCGATAGACAAGGCCTTACGGTGAATCGCCGACTTCACTCAGCGATCTCAGACTAACCCGTCGAGAGTTACATTATGTTTTAGGGGTTAGGGGCACAGAAAGGGCGATCAAGGGAGACTTTCGGCGAGTAGCCAAGTGAACTCGACGAGCTCAGGCTTCTCACCAAAAGTTACAGACTCAAACTAAGCCAAATCATGAAATTAAAGGTGATCAAGGGAGATTTTGGCGAACCACCGAGTGAGTCCGTAAGCTCGACCCAGCTCGCCAAACTGCCCAATGTGCCAATTTTCGACCCCGTTTCCCAAAATCAAGCCTGCAGCCCCCGAAAACAAAATTAAACAATACACTTATTCAATCAAGCCCAGACCCATACGACCCATGCCACGGGGGTACTCAAACTACCCCCGGGTTTGGCCAAAATTGGCCATTTAACGACTTTTGTCCTTAAGAATGACGTCAAATGCTCCATCATCGGGCAAAGTACGTCATTTAGCACAATTGGGGGTTACTTAGATTTCACCCCACTAGACCCAACTAACATTTACGACAACCCAACAATTCATGATCAATTTTAAAATATGAAACTCAAGAAATCACATTTTAAACAATTTAGGCACAATTACGAAACTAAGAAGGGCAAATTAGCACACAATTACGAGTTCAGCACAGGCCCAACTCACATCAACAGGATTTAGATAATTGCAATCAAATTCAACCTTTATTTAAGAGTTCGAAGATTGGAAAACAAACCTTTACACCGAATAAAGAGTTTGAAAAGCTAGGCAGCAATGAAATCCAACTCCGAACGCAATACCAAAGAGAAAAAAGAGAAAAAAATGCACAAATATTGAAAATCTAAAGTGCGGGTGTGATTGTATGAGCCTAAAATGAGCGAATATGAAATAGTTTGAAATTTTAAACCTTTGGCCTTTAAAAACTGTTCAATTTGCGGCCCATTCGGCAGTATTAGTCGTCCTCGTTGAATCACTCGGCGATGCGCCGAGTGATGACTTACCACGCCGAGTTTTACAGGACCTCCAGTCAATTTAAGGATCCAAACGGCAGACAAAGTCAGTCTCAGTGACTTTCTCGATGAATCGCCGATTTGTCCATGGGCCCCCCAAGTTTTACAGACTCCCACATGATATTTTCCGGAGTCCACCGGCGATCCAAGTCAGGCTCGTCGACCTTTTCGGTAAGTCACTGACTGGACTCTTGGCTCTCCAAACTGCATATTTAAAACACATTCCACACTTCAACGGGAACAATCAACACCCGTTAATCAAAATCAAAACACAAAGCAATAAAAGCTTGGGTTGCCTCCCAAGAAGCGCCATAGTTAACGTCGTGGCACAACGCAAGTACCCAATCAAACTTCACTCTTGGGGTTTGCCATAGTGTCACTAGGCAACCCACCTTATTATCTTGGGTTTAAATGCGAAGAAATTTGACCCATTTGGGTCTCTAACTGCTTGATGGAGATGAAATGAGAGGTCGTCGTTTGGTTGAGAGTCGATACGTCTCCTTTCTTTTCCTTCAAAAGTTTATCGAACCCTTAAACCTTGTTGAGAATACGTGAGAACATATCCTCAGTCCGGTCATCCTCAGAATCTTTGGGTTTTTGACGCTCGTGGGGAGGAACATACCTATACTTCCCCCCTTCTCTTTTATTCCAAGTGGCGTTATGATCACGTCACTCTCTATCACGATATCTTCAGCCCTCATCTCTATTCCAACCTTGGTTACCACCCGTCCTTGGGTAGTTTGCACGACAACCTCCTCCTTGGTTGGCTAGGAAGTTCACTTCCTCATTGTACAAAGCTTCAAATTTGGCCTCTTCGGGGTTTACACCACCAACACCGACAACATTAACACTCCTCGTACCAAAACCAATGACGTTCTTGGCCAAGATGTCCAGCTGGGTCATCATCTTTGCCATGTTTTGGTCTCTCTCTTGATCTCTTTCAATCTGCTCTTTTGTCAACTTGTAAGTAAGAGGACATACCTGATCTTCACGGGTGTACCATGCCCAGTTAATCTTGGTCATGCCATCAAGGAGTTGGGATGCTATCACATAAGGTTGTTGTATTAAACCTCTCGGAGAAAGTTGATCAGCCACTCCCTTGTTCACCAAATCAAGGGTTCTGTAAAAGTATTGCAACAGAACATTGTCGGGCAATCCATGAGTTGGGCATTGCAGCACCAACTTCTTAAATCTTAGCCAAGTCTCATGGATTGGCTCACCCTCCAAACGCTTGCAGTTTTGGATGTTGTCCCGAAGAGTCATCATCTTTGAAGGAGGAAAGAATTGCAATTGAAATGTAGTGATAAGCTCGTCCCATGAAGTGTAGAATCTCTTGGCAACTCAGCCAATCACTTACACGCTTCTCCCATTAGAGAAAATGGGAACAACCTCAACCGGACCGACTCTTGAGATATGTTCTTAAATGAGAACGGTCCACAAACATCAACAAAATTCCTTATATGCTCATGAAGATCCTCATGAGCCAGCCCACCAAACAACCCTTTCAATTGTAAGAGCTTCAACATGGTGCTTGTAAAGTGAAACACAATGTTTCCTTCAGCTGGAGGCAAGCGAATGGCACCAAATTCACCCATTTGGTTCGGGTCATTGACATTGGGTTCATTGAGATTTTTGATGTCATCTTGGTGGCCCACCTGGCTACCATTGCTACCATTTACGCTCATTTCCTCTTTTTTAACAAGAAACAAAAAAACAAAAATTAAAAATAAGTAGATTCAACTATGACCAAAAAGAACACAATTCAACTTCACCAAAAGAATTTCAAACAACACCATTCCCCAGGAGTGACGCCATTTTTATTAGCAGCATTTCAAAGACATTTCATCCAATTCTAAGCGTCAACGATCATAAATTAGTATAAAACTCAACTAAATGAGTTGGGGTCGAATCCCACAGGGAGCGGTACGTGTTTCAAATTCAATTGGGAAGTATGACCATGGTCAAATCAGTCATAGGAAAAGAAATTATCGCATAAAACATCATTCAAATTAAGGGGTGACACGAATGTCAAATGGGGGTTTTGGTTTTGATTAACAACTACAAACAGTCACAAACAATACGAATTAACAATAATGAGACGGGTTATTGGGATGTGATCGATTATAGGCAAATATAGGCATATGGGTAATTGCAACTATTAGTAAATAGCTAGATATTAGTGAGTAGGCTAGGCTATAAAGGAGGTCATTTTCTCTCGAACAATTTACCCCGAATCAAGTTATTTCTCTCAAACATCAACGAGAATGCAAAATAAGAGCAACCCACACCTTAATCCATTCACTCCTCGAGCTGAATGTGTGGGATTGGGTTTAGGATTCACTCTCTCGAGCTGAACCCAGGACAACCCAATATCCACAAACCATCAATCAATAATTTTAGTTCTAAAACCTCTCTCTCGAGAAAGCCAAGAACACAAACATAGAACTGCATTTGCAACTACAATTCTTAAATTAAACCATAATTAATGATTAAACTCACTTCTAAATAGCATTTAAACTAACAATTAGCATTACCCATAAACTAAATCAGCCCATAATCACATGATCACACCCCAAGAATTGGGGTTTAGCTAGACATTATAAAAAGGTAAAATCAGTTACCAAATTGATTATCCATCAACTGGGTAAGAGTAATTTTGTCCTTACAATGCTCCAATTTGATGAATCTCAAATACCCATTTCCAATTTCTCAAAAGTGAATACCTTCAGTCCTTCAAAGCTAAGGTAAACTCTAGAGAGAATTGTCCACATGCTCAAAACTTAAAAATAAGATATAAGATTATAATGACAGATCCTACCTAAAATGTTCAAAAATGTATTTATAGTTTCTGAAAATAAGCTGCGAAATCCCATTCGGCGAAGTAAGTCGGGCTCGTCGAACCACTCGGCGAGCCGCCCTTTGGTATCTTCCATTGCCTTTTTGCCTTGGCATTCAACATCCTCCAGGTTTGTAACTTTGGGCAATCTATCTTGGCTTCACGGAATCAATCGACGATCCGCCGACTGCTTTTTTTCATCGCCAACTTGGTTCTTTCCTTCATGGCTTGGCACACTGGAACTTTAGGCGGTCTGATTATCCACTCGGTGACTCACCGAGTGCTCTTGGCGATCCTCAGGCTCACCTATCTTCATTTCTTCAGCCTGTTTTGTTCCTTTTTGCCTGTTAGTGTTTTCTTTGTTCCTCGATCCATATTTCTGAAAATCAAGGATTCGACATCAGTAATTGGCACAAAATAAGCATTTGAGGACACTAAATCGCTATAAACAAACCCCTAAATGAGTCCAAATCTTGGACTCATCAGGTAAGTGAGTCAATACACTAACGAAAAGGGTATTTTTATCCCAAAAATCAAATAGAGGGTATATTTGATCCATTTCCAATAGTTCAGGGGTATTTTTGACTCTTTTTCATTTTCTATATAATATACATATGTCTGGCGCACTTATTTGAGTACTATCGAGATAAAACATTTAAGTTTTTAATCTAAAAAAAATGTCATCATTCCAATCGTCTTCTTCACTGAACAACACGAACGTAGTAAAAAAACTTATAGCTTTTATAGTAGATGATGACATTGTAGTTCGAATGGTCCACAAAGCATTTCTAAGAAAATTTGGTGTTGAAACTCATGAGGCGAAAAATGGTCAAGAAGTGGTTCTTGATCATCATAATGGTGTGTGCTTTGATCTAATTATGATGGACTTGGATATGTCAGTAATGAATGGTCGTCAAGTATGCTTTTATAAATCATAATTCAGTTTCTGTTTGATTAATTTAGTTGTAATTCAAGTAAAAAACTATTAAAAGCTTTTTCTATATTATGCAGGCAACTAAGGAACTTCGAGATATGCATGTTGATAGCTTGATTGTGGGAATGACTTCCTGCGAAAAAGAAGAAGAGGAGAAATCATTCATGGATGCTGGTCTTGATTATTATTATTATCATAAGCCACTTACTATTGATGTAGTTCGTGATCTTGTTGAGAAAATTAATGGAAATGCTTAAACCTATCAAAAGTATTTGGTATGAATATGATTCATGTATTTATCTATAGAGAGATTAAGGAAATAACTCTTTGACTAAAGTATGTATGAAATACTTACAATTACTAATAAATTCGTTTTGATTGGTAAAATAAAAGGCTTTTTGTTTTTCGAATTAAAGTACTAAGCAATGAAACAAACATGACACTACTTGAAGTGTATGTCATGTTTATAAGAATTGGATGGTACAATTAAATAACCTAATAGCAATATAAAAATAAGAATCTTTAATTTTGAATAAGGAAATTTACTATGAATTTATGCATCAAATTAATAGGCCTTGACTTTGCTTGTTGTTCTGTTACATAAACAAACAAGAATATAGTTAGACACAATCTTTATTTAACTTTTCCATTTATCATCATAAAAATACTTATAAGGTATCACATTGGGTTGGGATCAAGATAATTTAAATTGGCTCAATTTCAACTTAAATATTTTAGTAGCTTTAAAGTCAAAAATAAAAAGTCGAACATAAATAAGATAATTTGAATTGGCTCAATCTTAACACATTGAAGCCTTAACCCGTTTTAAAAGCATCTTCAATTGAGCCAAATTTACTCTATAATTTTAACTGGTTTTAATTCTTTATTTGAATTGGTGTAATGTATGTTCCCATAATAAATGTATGAATTACTGTCTATTTTATATCTTCTAGGATTTACCAATCAATTTTCTAACTTACTTTTTTTTTCTTGACTTGAAATTCAAATTGTGGATAGAAAAGGTAAATAACAATATATTAAAATTATTGAGATTAAGCAGGTTAGATTGGCGGGCTCATGACCCCACTCGATATTTAGCCCATTTGAGCCTAAAGTAAATTTGAGTAGGTCATGACCCAACCTGATTACTATTTCAACTCATTTTAATATCTCATATTTCAATTCAACCCGCCCATTTGACACCCCTAATATATACCATACCTCCCATTTGACACCCCTAATATAAACCACATGGGATAAAAAAAAATATACTATACCAGTTACTTCATCATTCCATATTAATTATTCGCATTACTAAAATAATAGTCACAAATTACTGGTAAAAAATCAAAATACAATTAACTACTCCCTCTGTCCCAATTTATATGACTTACTTTCCTTTTTAGTCAGTCCCAAAAAGAATGACACATTTCTATTTTAAGTAACAATTTGCCTATAAAATGTCTTTTTTACCCTTAATGAAATGATTTACAACCACACAAATTTCTAT
>JAJOOO010024899.1:0-19404 GCA_029582685.1 Solanum piurae | reverse complement strand
AACGTTAGAACTCGCCTTATTGCTACTTGCCGGACCAAGGAGGTAATCAACAAGAAAAGAATTATCAACATAGATTTAGTGTGATACTATCTAATAGGTTAGTGTCGATTGGTGCGAAGTAATAACTAAGCCAAACATCAATTATGATATGTAATATGAGGTAAAGGTAAGGGTTAGTAAATTATACACACGTAGCCGGACCAAGGTGCGAGGTGAAATTCTCTAGATGCCGGACCAAGGATTTAGAGATACCCAACTTATCACTTTGCATGTAATATACTAGGAGAGGATTGTTATTACTAAGATTACTGCGTTATGAGCTTGTGGGGAACACGTATACCCTAATTATTTCTCTCATTTTGATAACAACCAAAATTGACTTTCGATTACTGATTACTTATTGAATTCTTACAATTTGTTTCACAAAACCCCCCACTTTAATTACTTGCTTTGTTTTTGGAAGTAATCTGACTAATTGAATATAATTGTTGGTTAAAGTAAAGTCTAAACCAGTTTCCTCGTGGGATCGACCCCAACCTACAAGTTGGGTTCTTTACTTGATAATGATCGTTTATGCTTCTTTAAAGAGTTGTAATTTGAGCATATCAATTAGTTACATTGGTAGTGTTTTGATCATCTGTCACAACGACCACTCCATGATCGATTAGATTCTCTATCGTCCCCTTCAGGTTCCAACAATTATCAGTGTTGTGTCTTGGGCCCCCGAATGATAATCACATCTTTCATTGGCCTGGAAACCTGGAGCATTTGGATTCAGACGATGTCGTGGGATAGACTCAATCACTCTTATCTTCCTTGACTTTTGAAACAAGCTGGAGTGTGACTCTCCCAATGGAGTGAATTTCCTTTTCTCTCCCTGCTCTTGAGCATAATTTAGCGTAGGATGAGGGTTGTGGGCGGTCGTTGTGGGAAAAAGTTTCCTTGAGTTGGGGCTCAAAAATATGGGCGACTGGAAGGATGAACATATGACTGAGCATTAAAGACCGCGTATGGAGATGGAGATACTGAATATTGAGGGACAGAATGGTAGTAATGTTGGGGATAGATAGATTGACATTGGATTGGCTAGTAAGGACAATCAAACTTCCTTTTAGCACCCATTGACCCCGACGCTAGCGAAGAAACTTTATCTTTCCTTTTACGATTTCCAAACTGCCTGAACCACCCTGAATGGCCTATGTGGTAGCTTTGATTTTTGCCTGGCTCACAATCCTTCCTGTTTTGAGACTACTTTCGACCATATCTCCAATTTTTATTGTTGTGTTAAACGGTCTTCCCATTGTGACTTTTAGGTGATGGAAGTAATCAAGATCTTGAGCCTCTATGAAGATGTCAACCAATTCTTGTTCATCTAATGGTGGTTTGACCCGGGTTGCTTGCTCCCTCTATTTAATAGCATATTCTCTAAAGCTTTCATTTGGCTTCTTTCTTATATTAGAGAGTGTATTACGATCTGCCATAAGGTCGACATTATACTGAAATTGTCTAACAAAATCTTAAGCCATATCATCCCAGATGTGCCAGTGGGAGATATCTTGGTCTATGAACCATTCTGAGGCAACAACAGTCATATTCTCACCAAAGTAAGTCATGAGTAGTTCCTCTTTACCCCCTGCACCCCTAAGTTGATTGAAGTATCTCTTGAGGTGAGTTATGGGATCACCGTGCCCGTCATACTTATCAAACTTAGGGGTTTTGAATCCAGGTGGAAGGTGGACATTTGGGAACATACACAAGTCTTTGAACGCGACATTTTTGTGCCCTCCTAGACCTTGCATACTTTTCATGTGTTGCTCAATGCTTTTCATTTTTTAACATATCCTCTTGCTTTGAGCCTTGAATGGGCATCAGTAGGGGAGCCAAATTGTACATATTTAGGTCCCCTGAATGATATCCCAGGAGTATAGTATTGCTCTGGCTGGGCGGTGAATTGTCCCTCTTGAGCTGCTCTCTGCGTCACAGTTGGTTGTGGAAAAGTATAGACCAGTGCAGTTGTCGTGATAATGGGATTATTCTTGAATGGCATGCCTTAAGGGGGTGTTGTTGATGGTCCAGCCCCACAATTATCAAATGGACCATACCCTGGAGGGAAGAAAGGATTTGATATCGGGACCTGAGAAGATGAGGATCGGATACTTGTGTGATCTCAGGAAACCTAGGAGTTGGTGGTTCATGGTCATTGGCCCAGGCTTGCCACAACTATGCCATAACATGTCTCAGTGTCCAATTTTCTTCAACAGTGACTGACTCTCTTGTCATTGAATCAACTGGAGTATCCACCGTGTTCACTACAGTTTCGGTATTGGTTGTCATTGACGCTCTTACCTTACACCTGGTAAAGTACGGGTGTTCTGCTAGTTTACCACGAACAAACCACCGTAAGCTTACTAAAATAAAGAGAAATGAACAAACTTGTTAAGGGTTAGACAATTTTAAACATCAATCACACATTTGTTAATAACCTAATAACATGAGTTTAGAAGGCCATTATCTCATCCCAACTTTGCTTTGTTCATTGTCTTCCTCTTTTTTCTCTTTTCCTTTTTTTTTTAAAAAAAAGAAGTTTTGATCGAACCCTGTAGAGGTTGCCTATGTATCATGTCGGCGCATGAATCTGATCATTACATAGTTTAGAAATTTAGACAACTCCACTAATTAATTTAGAAAAGCAAAACAAAACCCTTTCATTCATTTCAAAGGACTTCAAACAAAACGACAAAACCAAGGGATTTAAACACATCTATGATCAATATGGTCTCCTTGAACATAAAAACTTTAAACTAAAACATGGAGTCTTAAACAAAATAATATGAAACAAACAAACAAAAGTTGTTGAGCTCTTCTTCAATCTCCTTCATCTACTTGGGGCTTTCGTTGTCCTCCCAAGGTCTCATACAGATTCAACAACACCTTTGGCAGATGGAAAATGATGGCACGTGCTTGCTCAGCCACTTCTGTGTCATTCATACAGTGATGATTTTTAATAACATAGGATGTTTGTTCCGCAAACTGATGAACTTAACGTCTAGCCCTTCCCATATTTCATGGCTGTTATTCAACCACGCCTGATGATCACCAAGATTGTTTCTTATGAGGGCCTCTCGCTCCTCTGATGCTTCAAGTTGATTACGAAGTGTTGCTCTCTCAATGATCATTTTTCTTTGCTCCACTTCGATAACGACACAATGACTGATTTTTCTTTTATGTTCTTCTAACTATGATTTAAGTTGATCATGTAAATGGATCCAACATGACCTTTCTTTCTCAAATTTCTCCTTCTACCGCTTAATCTCTCCCTTTTGGTATGCACGGCCTCTTCAGATACCACTAAGTCCCTCTTAAATCGAGAAATCTCAAAGCTCTGCTCCCTTTTTATTTGTCGGGCCAAATGAATTCTACTATCCATCTCCTCCTCTAATCAAGCTAATTTCCCCTCTGTATGCTTCAATTCCCCCTCCACATAAATCCAACGGTGATTTCTTCCTATTTGGATTTGAACTTCTTGTTGGGCTATGGTGGTTTAGTCCTTCTCCAACTCTTTTTCCAGCTATCTTATGGTATGCTTGTCTTTTCTTTTACTGCTGGATCCTTCGGGAGTGTCACCAAATGTTATTGGATCATGAAACCACGATAGGTACCCAGGCACAACTTTTCCTTTATCTTGCTGCACAACCATTTCATTTTTCTAAAAAATTATACTCCCGAACCAGATCTTCAAAATATCATTGTTATCAAAGGCAAAACCTGGTGGGGGTGTCAAATACAAATCTACTCATATCATCATTTGGTGGGACTTCTTGAACTCTAGCAAGCTGACGCATAACCCAAAGTGGGGCATAAGGTTGGACACCTCTAAGACCAATCAACACAAGAAACGAGATACCAATAGACATGCAAATGACATTCTTAGCTGGGAACCAGTAATAATTCCATACAATTTCATCAGACGTGATTACCGAGAGTTTTTCTTCACATTATAAAATTCCTTTTGGAAAATTATTTTTTGCTTCCCTTTCCTTATGAGAGGAAACATAATTACATCAGTCCAGAGTGAACATGGGCGCGCGATCATGATGATAAAGATGTTCCAAAAACCATATTTGTAGCAAGATGTTGCAGCCCTCAAAGTACGTTTCCCTATTTTTGCATTTAGTCAATGCACGGAACAAATCTGACAGGATCATGGGAATAATGGTAGGACTTTCCATTGTGGTCAGCGTCTTGACCACCACAGCCAAACGAATGTCAATATGCTTTTCTCGTTTGGGGAAAACAATGAGCCGCAAAAACGTGACCATGAAGGCAAAACATCCATTCACCTTCCAAGTCTCTACGCCTCCTTGATTGCTAAGTTGGTTCTGGTTGTTTTTAATCCATCCTTTTGACCGTACCTCTCGTATAGAAAGTCCAATGAGACCTACCCATTTTTCAAACTCTCCTTCTCTATTTGGTTGATCTTGAGAAGGTCCAAGAACTTTTTGGCATCGACGTTCTTTAGGAGTATGGGTATTTTATTGCGGAGCTCAACACCCCGAATACTGGACCCTTTTCCCATGAAGCTGGCGATTTCTTCTAGAGTTAGTGTCATTTCAAAGTCAAAAAATCAAAACGCGTTATTTTTTGGATCGCAGAAAGGAATCTATGTCTTTATCACATCTCTTATTGGGTCAATCTCCATCAAATGCACAAGATGTCCCAAATTTTCTTTTACCCTTCTTTGCTCATAATTCCCCATGTTTGTCCACCATCGCCATAGATCCTTGGGTATTGTGTCAACGATCATGCGTTTCAGAATCCCTCACTTCTAAGCCTTTTGGAACCATGTACTTTGGTTGGAAGTGTCATTCGTACTTTTAAATAAAATCTAATTAAAGTTTTATCACAAACTCTAATCAAGGGAGGAAAGAATTATTTTTTTTTAAAAAAAAGATAAAAAATACCCCTTTTTTACTAACACCGAACTCGAGAAAGGATGCCTACATATCTCATTTTAGTGAGAATTAGGTGTGCGTAATTCATAAAAACAATTACTCACACTTGAAAGACCACCCCTTTTATTTCAATCTCTTTTTCTTTTCTTTTTTTAAAAATAAAATTGAAAGGCAAAGTTATTGTAATATTGGTCAACAATGTAAAGGCCTTCTAAACAAAATTATTTTCACGTAGCACATAAAATGAGCATGTTGAGAGTGAGTACCTATCTTAGATGGTCCCGACACATGTGTCAGTCTCGCTAGGTCAAATGCACATGATACAAATAATCATAGCCTACTAGGGATAATTTTTGTGGATTATTTTGCCAGGTTTTGCACTTTATATGGAAGGTGTCTAGACTAGCTTTACTCGAGCGGATAATTTGAGCCGGGGAGGGTTAGCGGATCGGTACCAGAGCTATTCCGGCTTAATTGATGGTCCAATCTCGCTTAACATGTGTGACAAATCCTGAACCAGGAGTGTAACCGCACAATGACTCATTTTAAACAGCATGTGGAGCGTATCCACACACACTGTGTATAACAAAATTTCCAAAGACCTCGAAGGTGTGCGAGAGAAAATAATTTATATACAATCACACAATATTAAATCAATAAATCATCAAATAGCATATTAGCCAACAAACACAAAATTTATCCAAATAATCGAAATAGCTAAATATAGTCAATGTACAAAACTCAAATTCTAAAATAAAGTCTCCAGCGGAGTCGCCATAACTCTCACACTTCGTCATTTACAATTGTTAAGGAATGTGACGGTTTTTTTAAAAAAAAAAAGTAAAAGAAAAATATATTTTTTAAAGAGTCGTCACTTGGAATTGAGTTTTTGGATGTTTCAAGTCACATGGTAATTCATAATTTAAAAGGAAAAGACTCTTTAGTGTTTAGTCTACAAAAACAAAAATTGGGTAAAGAATTTTATTGACTGGGGGAAGGTGTGAGGCACCCCCTGAATTCCGTGGTTTTGGCACGGTCGTTTTATTAACTCATTTTTGGCTAAAAATAATTTATGAATAAAAATATAAATTTGTGTTACTCACTAAAAAATAATTTGCCTAGGAACGTAGTCGCACACAAGACCTCTTTTTTAAAAATAAAATAAAATAATACACACCAAGGATCGTAACCGAACACATAGTGGTATTTTATAAATTTTATTTATTAAAAAAACTAATAATTAATTACTCAATTTCTTTTTAATAATTGTTATGCCATAATTTCCTATCTTTAGAAAAATCACTTTCGAAATATTTTAAGTATAAAACAATTTGAGAAAAATACTTAGAAAAGAGTCGCCACTTAAATTTTTAAAGAAATTAAGAAAACTTATAATTTAAAAAGACTTTAACAGATTAAGTATTTGAAAATTTAGAGAAAAATGGATAAGAGGTTCTCATTTACACTTCATGAAGGTTTTTAAAGGATTTGAAGTGTCCCCTAACACGCGGTTATCCACGACTTGGTTAAAATATATTTTGAATATTTTTTAGAAAATGATTAATTTGAGAAAATAATTAAACAAAAAACATTTTTTAATTTTTAAGAAAAGAGGACATTAATTGAAACATTTGAATTGAATAATAAGTAAATAGAAATTTAACACAACTAGATTAATTAGAATTTATTTTTTGAATCATTTTAATAATAATTTGAACCAATTTGATTAATTAAAGCATGAAAACTAATTCAAATTAATTGAAAAATAAATAAAAAGTTTTGACAAAAAGTTGTCAGTAAAAATACAAGAGTTGATAAAAAATGATTTTTTTATTAAAATAAACTAACATAAAGAATATCGTTCATCTTTTGGGGAATTCAATTAAGTCATTTAAAGCTAGACTTAAATAAAAAAACTAACAATAAATAATCACAATTAAATAATCTAGAAGAATAAAGGAGAAGGTGAATTTGGGCCCTTTATTGGGCCAAACTTGCTGCTGCGATTTTGGACTTTAATTTTAGCCCATTTTCGTCCCTGTATCACAGTGTATATAGCAGCGTATTACAGTGTATATTAGCTCATTTTTCCAATGTATACAAATGTATACAACCTATTTCTCTACTTTTCGAGACCTGTTTCAGCTTCCAATTTCTTTGAATGATGAGGTCAACTCGATAGTACTGAGTTTGAAACTCTATGGCACATCCAACATGCAAAGGGAGGAGATATAAGAGATTGATGGACTCAAATCAAGGGGGTTCATACAATGCAAGATAATAAGGATTGATACTCATTCATCTCACATGTAAAGGGATCAAAACTGAATATTACTATGAAAACAAAAAATCTGGCCTTCCAGATTGTTAGCAAACACTCATTAGCACTAAAATGATGATACTCAACTAGCACACATGTCAACTAATATCATGTAAACAGATGGGAGCTTTGGAAATAATTTCATAATGAAAACAACTAGACCAATATCCTATGTCTAGCTCACTAGGCCAACATGATTTTATACTAGTTATATATAAATGACAACAACACAGTAAAAGCAAAATAACCTAGCCAACATCAACCTGCCAATGATTCCATAGATCAAACTGATTAGGACGGAGTTACCTTCCACTAATCCGTCGCAAACAAGATTTTTATTCCTTGTTCTAGTCTTTTATTCCATAGTTTCCATAATAAACTTAATCAACAAGAGATTAACAAGCAAGCTTTTAACCATCACTAATAGACAAAGAAAGGGAAGCTACTGCAAATTCTCAACACCAAATTTGATAGATTCACCCTTTGGTGCAGAAATTTACAATTAAACAAGACCGATCTATAATCATGATGGCGACAAACTACAAATTAATATGCCTTATTATGTAAATTTTATTAAGACAAGCTGATCATGGATGCAAAAGTAAAATCTGGGCAGCCAAAAGCAGTAGACCATGAAAGGAAAAATCGTAAATAAATCGAGGCCTGTACGGCCTTGAACCATGGTGAGAATTTTAAACTGGAAACATTATAGAAGAGCATATCATAATTAGTAAAAGAAAAGGCAATAACTAAGTTCACATTAAGGTCGATTCAACATTTATGGACAGAAATACCCGCTAAAATATTTATGTTAATGTCACAATACTTCATAACAATAGACACAAGGGAAGAGCTAAAATCAGCAATACAATTAAATTCTAACTTATGAAAACTCAATAGTATTATGAATAACTAGCCAAGAGTTGATGAAGGAAGCTGAAAACAAAGTATAAAGATGAGAAGATGTCACATCCAAATCATTTTGAATCCAAACAAACAGAGGAAAGGAATGTATATCCATTAAAATCTAATATAACCCCACGTAGCCAAGCAACAAGGCATTGAATCAAATTAGTCGTTGAACAGTGAACTAAAATTACAATCTAGAATATGACTTAATAATGAAATAAGAAAATATACCTCTTTCGGAGCAGGGATACTAGAACAACGAGTTGAAGAGCAGTGACTTCACCACAAGCGAGGCTTCACCGAATTCCGACGAGCAGAAAATAACAAAAAGAACATTCAATTATAGCCTTAGTCCCTCAAAAATTTTAGGAATTCAGAGAGGTCTGGATTTTTTTGAGTTGCAAAGTTGTGTTCTTAGAGTCTCCTCTTCGAAAACTCTTTTTTTTTTGGCCAAAAATCCGGTCCCCTGAATGAGGATTGAAGATTGGTTTATATATGATTGAATTTTGGGGGTAAAGGGGTGAAGATTTGGGATGAATTTGAATTTCTTTGCTCTTTTTCAAGGCAATAGTGGAAGGGGATGGGAAATCGGGGAAAAAAGGGGATGACGAAGCTGATGTTGACGTGATCGTCTAGGCGTATGGGTTAGCTGAGAAAGGAGACGATATTTTCGGGCTTCTTTTTTGGTTTTGTACGTTTCTTGTCCTTATTTCCTCGCGTGAAGAAGAAAATGTGCAGGGGCAGTGGGGTCGAGTATTGGTACGTTGTATTTACTGTTGTATTGTATTGATGGGCTAAATTATGCTGCATTGGATCAGTTGTATTGTGGGATTGAAATTGAAAATATGGGATGAGAGAATGTATAGTGGGCTGCTGATGGGAATGGAGGGAATATTGAACGAAAAATTACTTAGATGAGTGTCTTATAATAAATAATTACTGATTTTAGTAATATTTTTTTATTTATTACCATTTATAGCAATATTATGTTAAATCTGCAATATGTATTAAAAGTGAATTAAGTATGCAATATATATTAAAAATATATTATGCTTGTTTGGTAAGAAGTTGACACATTGTATTATAAGTGTATTAAAATGTGTGATAAATGTATTATCCGTCAATAAAACTTATATTATATGTGAATAATAAATTGTTCTTTGTAATATGTATTAAACCTGTATTATAAATATAGTAAAAGTGATCAAGTGAAAAAAAATGTTATTGCTATAAATGGTAAATATTTTTTATCGTAGTATATTTATGTAAGTTTTCCTATTGAATTGGATTTTGCGAATAGTATTGAAGGACTTGAAATGGGCCCAAATTTAGTTTAAGAGATAGTCAATTTACTTCAATAAATGGTCCATTGAATTGGAATTGTGGCCAATTGAATTTAGAACCTGACCAAATTGAATTTATTTAGTAAATGCGGCTAGTAATTAAATAAAATAAATTAATATAATTAAGTAACGAGCTTCTTAATCTTAATGAAATAAAATAATCAAACTAATTATAAACTAAAGTATTTAAAATATAAAATATTATATAACTAAGTTAATTAATCAAATAATTAATTAAAGAAAAAAAAATTGAGACGATTTTTGAATATTCATAAAATGTATTAATTATATACATAATTATATAAAATATATATTTTATTTAAAATTTATAAAAGGTGACAAAATATTTAAAATAACTTACAAACTATGTTATATTTTTTAAAAAAAATTATAGAACTAATTATTTTAAATCGTTTGAAAATGAAGAAGCTCGATGATTAATTTATAATGTGGAGGTCCAAAATTGGATGTCAACAATAATGATAAAAAAAATTAATGAATAAATGAACTTGTTTCAACATATAGACATGAAAATAATTTATTTATTTTTGCAAAATGCTAATTAATCTTTTTTAAGTATCACTACTTGTCAATAACAACAAAGGAGAAAAACAAAATTTTCCTAATAAAAAGACTAATTTTTTTTAAAAATATTGATACAATTTCAGAAATGACCATTCTAGTAAAAATATTCAGTTTTAAATAAAATCATCACATTACTCTCTTTTGAAATTTTTTTACAAAAATAGTCAATTTGTATAATAGTTAAATTACTAACCAAAATATAATCAAATTTGCATTTTTTGTTTCAATAACCAATTCCATATATTTATTCAAGAGAAAAATATAATATTTTTTTTAATTTTTGAATACATTGATTTGTTATCTACTGTTTTAAATGATTTATATAAACTGCATCTTTATTGTTGTTTTATACTGCTTTGAGTTGAGTAATATCCATGAGTTGAGGTTGAGTTGGGTAGAGTCGAGGTGAGTATGCTTCCTTCTTTCCAAGTTCAAGTTGTTATGTTATGTTCAGTATTCCCCTTGCATGCTCGTACATCATTAAATTTGGCCTGCATCATTTCATGATGCAGATACAGGAGATCAGGGTTATCAACATGCGTTTCGTTGAAACCACAGCAGTTCGAGTTAGCATTGGTGAGCCTCCTTCCTTCTGGGGTATCCCTCATTTAATTATATTATTTTAATCTTGCTAGGATGAGCGGGGGTCTTGTCCCGACATCCCTCATAATATTAGATGTTTCATAGATAGATAGACAGTAGTAGTTAATGAGTCTTTTTCATTTTCAGTTGTTAATGTTCTAGACTTGAGTTGCCTCTTTCGCCAGTTGAATGTTTTATTACATAAAATATTCTGAGTTTATCTTTAGAGACAATTGAGTAAACTTTACTTTCAAAGTTCTTTTATTGGTGAGTAAATTTTATGTTGAGTATTGAGCCAGACCAAGGATTCACTTGTAGTCATCAAAGGTTCTTGAGTGTCGGCCACATCCAGGGTGTAGGCTCGGAGGGTGACAAATAATATTCCAACTCATGTAATGCAACTCTTCAAACTATCAAGCTCTATCTCTAAAAGAATAGACCAAATTCAAAGGAACTTCATATGGGGAACTACAAATATTAAGAAAAAAATACATCTAGTACAATGGAAAATAGTCACCGAGGATAAAGGAAAAGCACTACTAGAAAAGTCCCTTTTATATGGAGATTTTCCTGCAAATTATAAAAAAAAAAAACGATTTTAATATAATTTCCTGCGATTTTTCTTCCCAACGGATATCCGTTGGAAATAACCTTATGGGTAATTTTTATCTGCGGAATTATCAATCCGCAGATGTGCTACCTAGGGATTTTATATCCGAAGAAATGATAAATGAGGATTATATATTCATATGTAATTTTCATGGGATACTTTTGCATGAAATATTCAAAAATCCCAAGAATTTTTGTTGAAAAATTGGTTAAAAAAGGGAATTTTCTTGGGAAATTACATGGGTAATATTGCATAGATAAATCCCCAACTACATGCCCAACCATTTCTTTGACAAAAAATTTATGAAAAAGAATTTTTTCTTGGGATTTTATGGGATAATTTCGCAAGAAGATTCCTAGTAATATTCCCAAGTAAAATCGCAATTCCATATATAGTAAAAATGTCCCCATGAAATTGTGCATGCAAATTCGCATAAAATGCCTCATGTAATAAGTCACAGGTAAGATTCATGGTTAACCAAAAAAATTATTTTATAATCCTATTAAAATTCCTAGGTAATTATTTTGCACTAGAAAATTCCATGTAATATTAGTATATATATATATATATATATATATATATATATATATTGCAGGTAAATTCTCATATAAATATATTCGTTTCGAAATATTTTTCCATGAAAATTCACAAGTGATTTTTATTTTTATTTTTTGAATTTTTTTTTGAATTATATAAGATATAATTCAATGTACCTATAATGTTCAACCCATATTTTTAAATAAATAATTCTACACAAATTTAAATAATTAATATGATAAATTTAATTCAGAATATCAAAAGATAATAATGTATGATTGCTAAACAAAAAAATATTAAAAATCTGGATGGTAAATCCTAAAAAATATAATCAACAATGTATCTCTATCCAAAATATTTAGTATTCGAGCTCAAGAATGTTAACAACTTAATCAATGTCAGATCACAAGAGCATGGAATAACAATAATTATAGGATAATTTACATAAAAACAACTTTTATTGAATTCTCCA
Organism: Solanum piurae; assembly: GCA_029582685.1. Lineage (NCBI taxonomy): Eukaryota > Viridiplantae > Streptophyta > Magnoliopsida > Solanales > Solanaceae > Solanum > Solanum piurae. The sequence continues at coordinate 7,094 of JAJOOO010024899.1, read as the reverse complement.
CTAAAAATTAAGCGAAAACAACAGATAATTTTTGGATAGAATGTAGATAGCTTCACATATTGTCACAATCCAAAACGAGTCATGAGTGGCACCCACACTTAACCTCCTAGGTGGGCAAACAAAGGAATCCAAATCCCAACATGTATTAATTGTTAAACTTACGAAATACAAACCATAATGCGGAATCTCAATCTTATTAAGGTAAGAAACACAAATCCACTAAAGTCTACTATATGTCATTCCCAAAATCTGAAAGTCATCACATCAAGGACATCTAATCTCTAAATACTAAGTTTAAGAGTATCAAATACACCAAAATAAAAAAATATAGTAATTTGTGTCCGAAAACTAAGGACATCAGGTCATGACCGAGAGAATCCAACACAAGCTCGAATGAATAGCTCACCCTTGAACCTGATATGCTGAGACTGGCTAGAGCTAAGGGCGAGTCAAAGTCGTTGGTACACTCGTTGCACTCCATAAAAGGAAAATAAAGAAAAGCACAAGTAGGGCTCAGTACAGGGCAACATGTACTGAGTAGATATCATCGGCCAACTCAAAATAGTAACTAATGTGCATAAAGTAATAGTATAAAATCAATTATAGCACTTAGCAGGTGATAACCAACAAACAACATGAACAAGTGACAATTGAAGCAAGTACATAATCAATCACAATATCAAGCACACACACGAGGACTCATGCCTCCACACCACGCTCGTTTGGGAAATGGGTTCTTTGAGATTGAGTACATTCAGTTAATTCAATATGTTTTCCTCTTTAATGTTATTGTGTCGAAACGTGAAACCCCGATTCAATAATATTGTGTCGAAACGTGACACTCCGATCCATAATACCGTGTCGAAATATGACACCCCGATCCAATAATATCGTGTCGGAACGTGAAACCCTGATCCAATAATACCGTGTTAGAACGTGACACCCCGATCTAATAATGCCGTGTTGGAAAATAACACCCCAATCCAATAATACCGTGTCGGAACGTGACACTCCGATCCAATAATACAGTGTCGAAACGTGACACCCGATTCAATAATATTGTTAATTTATCATTTATTATCACCACTTTTCACTGCATTAACAATATTTCATCAAGCCTTCTTTATTCAAGGCATCACTTCGATAGAGAAAGTTCAAGATTATAAATTTCATGGTCTCAAGATTTCAGACCATTCACAAACCACACAACCACACAATCAAGTACATATAGAACTTCACAATATCACTCAATGCATATCAATCACTATTAAAAGTCTATCCATCACATAGAATAAACCATAACCTACCTCCACCGAAGAACCGAAGTCAAGCAAGCTACTTCTCCAATACTTTTCCTTTCCTCAATGCCTCCGAACCTTTCCAATCTATCAAGTATATATGCATAATTTGTAAGTTAACGAGTCTATAAACACTCATATTAATCTATGTCTAGCCTTGACCCAAAAACCCACCTAATTCTATAATTAATTTCCTAAAGTTCAAACCTAAGGGTAAGTCTTAATTCCTCCAATTAGCATAACTTTAATGGAATTTAAATAATTCGATACACCTAATATTTAATTACCTATCTCAATATATTAAAACTTGAATCAAAATAAGATAACTATAGAAAGAATTGAAAATTTAAGGTTAAGCTAAGTTCTACCTCCGGTGATCCTCAATTACGGAAAACTAAACAAAATATAATACAATTAAGACCCCAGAATCCAATACTCCCAATTCTTGTGATCAACCTTGATCCTATAGGCAATTCTTCTGACATGTACTCTTATTAACTATAAAATTTCTCCTAACATATAAAAGAACCTGAGAAAATCAACACGCTGTGATGTTAAACAATCAAACTCCTCCATTGATGAACCTTGAGTTCATATGAGAAAGGAGGAAGAAGAAGAAGATTCTGGAAAAGCTACATGAAGATCTGTTTCATTGAAAATGAATTAAGAGAGTAACTATTACATCTGAATCTATATATAGATATACAAATTGAAGACTAACTAACAAAATGAAAACAGATTCTGACTTCCAGTAACTAACTCTAACAGTACTATAACAAACTTGTATCTAACTAACTTTGTGAATAGTGAACAGTAATAACTAACTTATATTCTCATCACCCCCCCCCCTCAAGTTGGAGGTAAGTGAGTTTACAGACAACTTGTTCAATAGTGTATTATGTTTAACTCCAGTCAAAGCCTTTGTAAAGATGCCTGTTAAATGTGAATCAGTAGAAATGTGATGAAGTGTAATCAGGTCTTGCTGAAGTTTATCCTAACAAAGTGACAATCAATTTCTATGTGTTTTGTCCTTTCATGGAAGACTGGATTTTCGGCAATGTGGACTACAGCTTGACTGTCACAGAAAACCTGAATTGGTAAGGAGAAATTCACAGATAACTCATTTAGTAACCTTTCAAACCATACCAGCTCACCTACTATTTGTCTCACAACCCTGTATTCTGCTTCTGCAGAGGATAAAGAAATTGTGGCTTGTTTCTTAGACTTCCAACTGATAGGGCTATCACCCATAAGCACTAGATAACCACTGACTGACTTCCTTGAATCAGGACAGGCAGCCCAATCTGAGTCACAATAGGCATTTACAGTAAGGTCAGGCTTGTTCGAGATGAAAATTCCCATTGTAGGATGTTGTTTCAAGTATCTCAGAACATGATAACCAGCCTTCAAGTGTGGTTCCCTAGGAGTTTGCATGAATTGACTGTTATGTTGCACACTATAAGCTATATACATCCTAGTATTTGTAAGAAAATTAAGTTTCCCTATCAACTTCCTGTAATGGGTAGGATCAGACAATAGTTCCCCATATGTTGCCTTCAATTTCTCAGTGTAATCAAGTGGTGAGGTTGCAATTTTACAGTTAAAAGAGTCAAACTCCTTCAAGAGGTCGTTGGTGAATTTCCTTTGTGAAATAAGAACTCCATCTGGCCCTGTACAATATTTCTAACCCCAAGAAGTAGTGCAATCTACCTAGATCTTTTATCTTGAACTGGTCATACAAAAAGGATTTCAAAGAGTTGATTTTCTTCAAGTCAGTTCCAGTTAAGATCACATCATCTACATATATGGCAACAAACACTAAACAATCTCCCTTTCTCTTAAGAAACAGTGAGTAGTCACTATCTGAATGCATGTACCCTCTTGAACAAAGACTACTGGACAATTTTTCATACCATTGTCTACTTGCCTGCTTCAAGCCATACAATGATTTCCTCAATCTGCACACCATATTTTGACTGGTCACTGCAAGACCTTGTGGCAATGTCATATACACTTCCTTATTCAAATCACCATGAAGGAAAGCATTATTGACATCCAATTGATAAAAGTTCCACCCCCTCTTAACAGCCAAGGTTATGAGAGTCCTAACAGTGGTCATCTTGACCACAGGAGAAAAGGTCTCATTATAATCTATGTTAGCTTGTTGAGTGTACCCCTTAACCACTAGCCTTTCCTTGAACCTCTTCACACTGCCATCTGCCTTGTGTTTGATTTTGTAGACCCATTTACAACCAATAGCATTTTTTCCTTTGGGTAAGGGGACTAGTTCCTAAGTGTTATTTGCATACAATGCTTCAAATTCTTGTGTCATTGCCTTTTGCCAGGCAGGATGCAAGATTGATTCTTCATATGAGGAAGGTTCACAGTCATGTTACATGTTTTCAATTAACTGCTGATTATCAAAACATAAAGTTTTGAAGCAAACACTGTCATGGTTGGATACAAAAGAGGTGAGGGAATAGTGTGGACTGGAAGTACTTATGGTAGAGTGCAGGTTAGGAAGACTGTAATTGTATTCCTTCAAGTAAGTGGGAGTGTGAAGTGATCTAGTTGTTCTTCTAAGGACGGGTATAACATCACAAGATGTGGTGATGGGTGGATGGATATCATGGTCTGCAGGTGAGGCTGTGTTTTCATCAGTATTGTTGATTATTTGATTTGTAGTGACTGCATGTGATATGTTAGTGTCCAGTAATTCATCATCAGAAAATATACTTGTTGAATTTGGAGTATAAGTAGAAGTATTTGAGTGATGAACTAGAAGCTTTAAAACAGAAGGAAAACTGGAACCATCAGGAGCAAGTACAAAAGGAAACACAGACTCATGAAAGATAACATCCCTAGACACATGAACTCTCTTGGTTGCTAGATCTAATACCTTGTATCCCTTTGTATTGAATGGATATCCAACAAATATATGGGGTGTTGCCCTTGGTTCAAACTTGTCCTTGTGAGTTTTCAAAGTAATGGGAAAGCATAGGCATCCAAAACTTCTTAGATGAGAGTATGTGGGTGGTGTATGGTATAACAGTTCATAGGGAGTTTTATTGTTTAAAGGTTTAGAAGGCAATCTATTGATGAGGTATGTGGCTGTTAGTACACATTCTCCCCAGTACTTCATGGGTAAATTTAGACTGAAATAGGAGGGCTCTTGCTGTCTCAAGAGGTATTTGTATTTTATTTCAACTATGCCATTTTGTTGGGGTGTATATGGACAAGATTTTTGGTGTATTATTCCCTTTGTTTGGAAAAAATGAGTGGCATCAGTAGAAGTTAATTCCAGACCATTATCAGACCTGATAGTTTTCAAATTGGTCTGGAATTGATTCTCCACAAGAGATATGAAAGCCTTAATAGTTTGTAGGGAATTACTTTTACACCTTAGTAGTTGTGTACAAGTTGATCTAGTGAAGTCATCTACCATGGTCAGGAAATAGTGATAAACATCATGAGTAGGGATGTGATATGGTCCTCATAGGTCAACGTGAAGCAGCTCAAAAACTTTACTAGTGGTGGTTGTACTTTCTAGGAATGGCATTCTAGATTGTATAGCCATAGGGAATATGGCACAAATGAAAGGTTGTTTGGTGGAGAAAGAATGGGTATAGTTGGAATACTTTTCATCTTTACACAAGGTACATGACCTAGTCTAGCATGCCATAAGAGTTCATTTATATGAGAGTTATCAGATTTAACAACAAAAGAAGAACAATCAGTAATGTGGCATGATGAAGAAGAATCAACTTTAGGACAACCATCTTTATTATCAACAGAAGAATGTTTTACAGTAGGTGGTATTGAAACTTGATTACACTTAGCTAAAGAACGAACAAAAGTACAATGACTGAAAATGACATGAGGTCTCTTGCTTCCAGTAAATAATGAACGACAGTTGTGGCACTTTGAACATAGGAAATATAGACCATTCTTGGCTCTACCAAGTTCCAGAGGGCTCTTCAGAGAAAGGCCCTGCAACAAATAAGAAATGTTGTTAAAACTTACCACACCTTTGAGTTGAAATGCTAGATAATGAACTGATATTAGATTAAACTTGAAACTAGAAACAAAGAGCACTTTCTGCAGAGTTAAAACTGAACTTAAACAAACATCACCAATTTCAGTCACTTTGACTTTGTAACCATTTGGTAAACTTATAAGGAAGGGATATGGAAATGGTCTAATATCTGTGAGAGTTGTTTTATTGTAGGTCATATGATGTGATGCTCCTGAGTCTATGATCCAAGAATCAGCAGTTAATCTTACACATCTACAAGAGAGATCACCTATTTCAGTAATAGAAGAGTAACAAGCAAGTATACATACCAGGTTCACAGCTCCACTTAGCATGTTGTCTGAGTTAGTAGTTTCTGCTTGCAGGGATCCCAAAAGATTGAACAGTTGTTCATACTAATCTTTGGACAAATTCAATGGCATTTGTTTCCTCAACTTAGGGTCTTGTTCACACTAGTTCCCATCTTTCTCAGAGGTGCACATATTTGTTGCAGGAACAACACTCTTCCCCTTTGAAATCTTTGAGTTGAATGGATATCCATGAAGCTTGTAGCACCGCTCTCTTGTGTGACCTGTTCTCCTACAGAAGTCACAAAACAAAGAGCTCCTGCTGGTGCTAGAATTACCTCTAAACACACTTGTGTTACTCGAATTTCCAGACATTCCTGTGTTGCCTTTAGAAGAACTGTAGTTTGTTCTGGGTCCTCCCTTAGATCCTGTATTACTGGAAAAAGCATTCAGAGAGGTTGAATCTAAAGTTGTGTGGTTATGGGGTCTTACTTCCCTTTGTTTTTCCTCTTGAGATAATATTGCAAAAGGCTGTGCCATGCTAGGCAGGGTACTCATCATGAGAATATTTCCTCAAATGACAGTATACATCTCATTCAGCCCCATCAAAAAATGTATGAATCTTTTATCCTGTTCAGCTTTGACCAACTTAGTTTTACCACCACAAGTGCACACACAACTGCATTGAGAGCTTACATCAACAGTGCTCATTTCTTCCCAAAGCTTCTTCATCTTTGTATAGTATCCAGTGACATCCAAAGTCTCTTGAACAAGATCATTTATCTCCTTTTGAAGCTGATACAACTTACAACCATTAGTCTGATCATACCTTTCCTCCAATTCAGCCCACAATTCCTGTGCATTATTAACATATTGCATACTATCTCTCAGATCTGGTGACAAGGAATTCAGAATCCAAGAGGTTAGCATATCATCAAATATCTCCCACTGCTGGAAGCTTGGATCATCTGGATTGGGTTTTGTAACACCCCAGAGAATTTTTCGAACTAAGACTCGAGCTGTCCTTCATGTGGAGTGAGATTTTACCGAGGAATAAAAATTTCTTGAGTGTTAAGGTCCCTATATGTAGCACATTGAGTTCCAAGAAGAGTTGAATTGGAAATAGTCATTTTTGGTAAGAATTCAAAAATCTGGAAAATTTGGCCAAGTATGGAAAAAAAATTGAGTTTTTGGTCAACTTTGAGCAGTCGTAACTCCTAGCTCAGAATGATTTAGGTGAATTTCCAGTTATGTATGGAAAGCCCTTGGAATGATCTTTCCAACGCCACTGAGTTTGCTTGATTCCGAGTTCGTATGAGTGAGTTATGCCCTTTGGAAGTTGGGCTGTTGGCACAGTCGCACAGGGCAGTTTAGTCCGAAAATTTTAAGGGTATTTTGGTCTTTTCCCTAATCTTTTCTTTGGGTTATATTGAGGTGTTAGACTGATGTTTGGATCATTTTTGTCCCATTTTAAAG
>JAJOOO010024898.1:0-12567 GCA_029582685.1 Solanum piurae | reverse complement strand
TAGTTCAAAAGAAGAATAGGTTCTATGTCCTCCAAGCTAAAAATGATCAAGAGTGATATCCTTATGTTGCTACCGGTATGTGTTTTATGCTTTAGTAGATTCCAGATTACTTGTCTTTTGTTACTTGATATGTTAGACTTTGAAGTTGTCCTTAGTATGAATGATTCTTAATTAGAAGAGTTTGTATAGGCTTAGTCCCAAGGGGGAGATGGTGTGCCTATCTAGCAAGGTTATTGTGTGTTTATGTGTTGCCTTAATTTCCACATATGCAAGTTCATGAAAAAGTTTAGTTCTTGATAGAAATGACTTATATGCATTGTTTTGCCTCATGTTGAAGTGCATTTGAGTAGAGTTGAATATATACTTCATTAGATGAATTAATGAGCATGCCTTAGTTTTGAGTTGAAAGCTTCCTCCTTGAATGAATGCTTTTTTAAAATAAAGTGCATATAGTCTCTATGAGTGTGTGTTGAGCATGTGTTAGCTTGGAGATGATAGTTCCTCCTTGATTATGAGTAGATATTAAATTTCATGCATTTTGGTTTGTTAGAAGTAGTTCCTACTCCCTTGTGTTGCTTTGAATATGTTTAGCTTGGAGTTGAAGTTTCCCTCCTTGGTTGTGTGCTTTTAGATAGGTTTCATGAATTATGGGCTGCTAGTCTAGATTTGTGACCTTAAGGAGTTTTTAGAATCGTCATTCGAGGATAAATGCTCCCAAGGGGAAGATATTATAATACCCCGAAAACTAGTAGAATAAATTAGGACCTTATGTGGGGGTTCTAGAGATTTACGTGAGGGTTAGGGTTGTAAAATTGACTTCCCATACTTAGAATGAGGAGTTTAGGGGTTAAAGGTCAAGTTACGACTCCCAAATGACCAACCAAATGGGTCCTTTAGGAGGACCCCAAAATAGTCCCTAAATCTGCCTAGGCAGTACCCACGAAGGGACCTATGCCCCGTAGGGAGATCAACTCCCCATGGGAGGGTATCGTGGGTAAAGTCTTGCAAAAACTAGTCACAGACCACCATCCACAGATGACCAGTACGGGCCGTGGGTGGACCCATGGTCCGTGGATGTGGTCTCAAGGGTTGGGCAGTACGGTCCTTTAAGTTTTTTAAATTTAGGGGTTAGGGAATATTCAAGAATTAGTTAGTTATCAAGTAGGGTCATTTTATTAGTAATTAGTCCACCTATATAAACCTAATAGACCCTTAATAAGATGATCCAAATCATTGTTTCTAAATCCCCAAATCAAACCCAATTCCCTCAAGAAATATCTCTCTCTAGAAGAAGAAGAAGAAAAGAAGAGAGCTAGGGCAAATTCCTTTATTGATGCAAGCTTTGTGAGGGATTTATAACTAAGGTATGATAGCTTATTCATCCTTGGATTCTTCCATCGATGGAGCCCCCTAGATTTCCCCCAATTGTGAAGAAAAACCCCAAGTCTAGCTAGGGTTTCTTCCTATATTGTAGGTAGTGTTGAGTAAGATTCAAATTGAGTGGATGATGAGTCCATGATTTGGACTCATTTAGGGCTTAATTTTTATAGAGTTAGTATCCTCGAATGCATATTTTGTCTTAAGAACTGATATAAATCCTTGAATTTCAGGTATTGGAACTTAGGGACAAAGCATGGACACTATTGAGTAAAAATGAACAAGGCAGCTGAAAGAACGAAGAAAAGAAGGCCTGAGGATCGCCTAAATAATTAGGCGATTCGCCGAATGGCCTTGGTCTCGCCTAATGTTCCAATGTGCCAAGCCTTGAAGGAGAAAATCAAGTCGGCGATAGAAAGGAGCAGTCGACGAGTTGCCGAACAGTTCCGCGATGCAGTGCTATATCACCCAAAGTTACAGGACTTGAATTTGCTTAAGGACAATGCAGAAAGGCGATGAACCAGACCAAAGGGTGGATCGCCGAGTGGATCAGCGATCTTGACTAACTGCACCGAGTGGACCTTCCCAACACACTTTTTAACAACTATAAATACTTGTTTGAATTTTTAGTTTAGTATGGAACCAGGTTATGAAAATTTAGAATTACTCAGTTTTAGAACTTAATTTTTTGAGACATTTTTCCCTTAGCTTTGGAGAATGGGCATTGAAGATTCTTCATCTTAGACGTGTTTAAAGACCATATCTATCGTACCCACTTGTTGGAAACACTTTTCGTTATCGATTTCTATCTCTTTACTATGTCTTATTAAAACCCCAATTCTTGGGGTGTGATTATGTGAATATGGGTTGAATTTACTGTTGGGTATTGCTAATTGATTGTTTATTCACTGTTTAAAGGTTATATCTTTCAGTGGTTGTGTTAGAATTTAATGGGGTTGTAGTTGCCAATACAATTTTAACTTTGTGTTTTCGGCTTGCTCAAGAGAGAGGTCGTAAAACCAAAACTACTGAATCGATGGTCTGTGGTTATTGGGTTGTCATGGGTCCAACTCGAGAAAGTGAATCCTAAACCCTCTCCCACACATTCAGCTCCAGAGAGTTAATAGACTAAGGCGAAAGTTGTGCTTCATTGCCGCTTATTGGTGTTCGAGAGAAACCGATTTCATTTGAGGTAAATTGTTCGAGAGAAAGTTTACCCCCACTATAGTCTAGCTTAGTTACCAATTTACAGCGATTTACTATCAATAACAATTACCCGGTTGTTTACCTTAGCCCATAATCCTATCACATCCCAGGAAACCCGTCTCCATATTTGTATATTTGTGCTTAGTTGTCGTTTCAGTTGATAATTGATTACAAAACCCCCTTTTAATAGTTGACACTTGTGTCACCCTTTAATTTATCATGTTTTTCTTCATAAATGTTTATAGCGATAATTGACTTGAACACATTTATGTTTCTTTATTGAATCTCAATTACGAACGTTGCGTTATATTACTACTCACGATCGTTGGCAGTTGAACTGAAAGTAGTGTCCTAATACGTGAAATAAAATTGGCGCCATTGCCGGGGAGTGGTGTTAATTGAGAATTTTTAGTTAAGTTAAATTGTGTCCCTGCTAGTTATAGTTCTACTTACTTAATTTTTAGTTTTGTTTTGCTCGTTTGTGTTGAAACAGGAAGAATGAGTGTGAATGGTGACAATGGTTACCAAATGGACCATCCCCTTTTGAGACTGTTGAATCTTAGGGATAACCTCCTAATGTTCAAACAATTGGGAGGTGAGACTATACATGAGATGTGGTCGAGATTTAAAGCAATAATGCAGCAGTGCCCATCTCATGGAATACCAGATAAATTGCTACTAGAGTGCTTCTATAGATGTCTTGGTCCCAAAAATAGAAGCGATGATGATGTATTGTTTGCAGGTTGTTTGATCCAATAACCTTATGAAGTAATAGCCCAACTCCTTTATGTTATGGTTAAAACAAACAAGGAAACAGAGAAAGACCGAGAATGGGCAACATTGTTGATGCAGCTGGATATCTTGTCTAAGAAAGTTATGGAGTTAGAGGCAAGGTCCAACAAGAAGGACAAGTACCTTCCTCATCACGAGTGTTAAAATATGAAGCAGCAGGAGAGTGAACAAAATGAAGAGGCTATCTCACTCATTCTACAAAAAATCGAAGAACGAGATAAGTGTTGAATGAACTGAAAGAAAATGTCCTAATAATTAATCAAATGATAACCTCTCATTCCATGATTAATCAGTTGCAAGATGCCCAAATAGATCAAGTATTGTCGTATGTCTACTCACAGTCTAAAGAGGGTTTGCCTAGTAATACTATGGCCAACCCCAAAAATAAGGTTTGAGATTGGACTTGCGTCGTGCCACGACGTTAACTAAGGCACTGCTTGGGAAGAAACCGAAGACCCCTTATCGCTCTATTTTAGATTTAAGAAATAATGGTGTGTTATTTGTGTAGGTCAAAATGGAAAAGTTTTTGAAAGGTGCAGCTTGGCGAGCAAAAGCTCCAGTCGGTGAACCACTGAAAAGGTCGGTGATCCCGACCTAGACCACCATTTGGACTCCCAAATCAACTGAGGGCCCTGTAACACTCGGCAAGGTAAGTGACCACTCAGCATGATACTGAGTGGATCGGCGACAATGACTAACGTCACCGACTAGGCGAGAACTGGACAGTTCATTAAAAGGCCAAAGGTTTAAACTTTCAAACTCTTTCATTTTCTCTCATTTTTCATCTTCCCAAACCCGCACCTATTTAGTATTTTTGATATTTTCACATTTTCAAGAGTATTTTAGTCGTCGGAGTTGTGTTCGGAGTGGATTACATTGCCGCCTAGATTTTTAGTTATTATTATTCGGCATTTAAGGTTGGTTTTCCGAAACCCACATTTATTTTTAGTAATTTTTACTCTTATGAAAGAAATATTATGTTGTTGATGGGTGTTGGGCCTCTTTGATAGGATTAGAATGTTTGAATTCCTATTTGTAATTCCATAATCCTACCCTTAATGTTTTGAATGTTAAATTCCCATATTTTTGTGCTCTAAATTGAAGTAGATTTTGTGGGGTTGTGCTTGCATGTTGGTTAGTTTAGGTGGGTGAAGTCTGAGTAGCCCATATTTGAGGCAAACAACGTAAGTTGCACAATGATGGAATGAGTGACGTCAGCCTTAAGTGCAAAAATAGTTAATTGGCCAAATTTGGCAAAATCGGGAGAAGACTGAATATCCCTGGGGTAATAGGTGTTATGGGTATTACTTTAATTTGAGTAGTGCATGTTTTGATTTTGTTTTTAGGGGTTGTGGGGTTGAATTCGAGAAGTTGGGTTGAAAGTAGGCACGTTGGGTCATTTGGTGAGCTGGGTCGAGCTCGCCGGAATTCCCCATCTCGCTGTTAATTTCATGCTTTAATTGATGTTGGGTTTTGTAACTTTCGACAAGAAGCCTGAGGTCGCCGAGGGCACTCGGCGACTCGCCAAAGGACTTCTCAATTGCCTTTTGTATGCACCCTTGAACCCTTTTGTGCACAATAACTTTCAGCGATCTGACCCTTGCTCGCCAAAGAGATTCGGCGACTCGCCAACCTGTTCAACAAGTCTTTCTGCAACTGATTTTCTGTGTTATTATTTGAATATTTCCTAACTTCTTCTCAATATTTTGCAGACATGGGTAGGCCAAAAGTTGCTGGAAGAAACATGTCACCCCGACAGATAACAACACGGAATTTCAAAATAAATGAAGGAAGGTCAAATCCTCCCAAGAAGGGCAGACAATAACCTCTACCGGCAGACAAAGGCAAGGGCAAGAAGCCCAATTCTGACAGGAAGACCACTCTCATAGGCCCCTTTATTCCTTCATGGGTCTGGGTATTCTATGCAGTTGTGCAGAACATTTTGGCGGATACACCTGTGGTAGCTCCTGGTGGGTCTGTTCCTTCGGAGGTAACCCCGGGCACTGATGCCCATGTCCAGACTGATGCACCGGGCATTGATGTACATACAGATGGAGCGATTGCGTAGACAGAATTCCCTCTTTACCTCCCTCTCTGTCTTTATTTCTTTTGATTTTTGGATATTATTAGCCCGTTTGCATTTGAGGAAAAATGCTTTTATTTATGGTGGGGTGAGGCGCACTTTTTGTGTGACATTCGTAATTCTTGTTTTGTTTATGTATTTGGGCTTTGAGCTAAATTTGTGTTATACACTATTTTTTGTGGATGTTTGAGCTTGTGGCTCCTTTTTTTAATTATAAATAAATTCTTACCTTTCCAAAAAAAATTGCCACCGCTTGTTTGTATTGAATATGGTTGTTCTTGTGCAAATTTGAGTATTGGTTTTGATCAATATTGATGACTTGAATAGTGCTCATAATCGAACAAAAATGAATGTGCGCTACGATGAGGCCAAATGAAGTTACATAGAAAATATGTGAACTCTTTGAATCTCATTGTGACTAGCTAAGTATCGAATTGAATCTCTTGTGATGAACATTGCACACTAGCAAAAGTGTGGAGTCTTGTTTGACATTGGTGTCAATGCCTTGTGTGATGAGCTTACCGTGAACCATGTGTGATGGCACCTAGAATTTTCCCCATTGGTCCGGCTGATTAAGTAATGTGAACTCTTGATATGATCGTAGGCAACTTTAAAGAGTGTGAAACAATTTGATATTATACCTCTTTTTGTGACCTACCTTGTGAGTGTGTGAACCCCTTTTGAGTACCCTTTGAACCTTGACCTTTTCTTGGAAGAAACTTGATAACATTGTGACCTTTTATTGATCCATTAACCATACTCCTCATGATTTCTGATTTGTTTAAATAGCCAACTTAGGCCAAAATCCTAACTTGGGGGTGTGGTGAAAATAGAAGGTAAATCAAGACGTGCAAGAAAGTCCCCTTTTACCCATGTTTTGAAAAACAATGGAACCCCTACATACACACAAAAAAAAATGAAAAGGAAAAAGAATAAAAAAAATTGTGGAATAAAGTTGTGAAAATACAAAAAAAATGAGGTTTCTAGCAGTCCATGGAAAGTGAATAATGGGATGACTTGTAAGCACAAATGAAAACTGATGAAGAAAAGGAAATAAAGTGTTGTGCACACCACGTTACATGAGGACTATAGCCAATGAACCTAAATGGCCATACCTTTGCACTCAGCCCCGTTACAAGCCTTGAAAAGACCTTTTTTATCTTGAGGGAGCTGAAACAAATGTTGGTTGGAAAATACGGACAAACCTATGGGTGAAATCATACATTGTGTTCATCTTTGTGAATGTGAGCGTTGCATTTGATTCCTGAACTTTAAATTGTTGAACCTTTGTGTGTGAACATTGAATCATTCTTTGTGTGAGGGGATTTGATTTTTTTCGTTGAGCTTGAACTTGCATTTGAAGAAAGTATGTGAGCTTGAGATTCTTTGATAATGGAGATTCAGAACTAGAAACTTTGGGTGCGCGCGCATTTTATCCTTGCATGAGTAAGGTGAGTCTTTTTATGTGCATTCATTATTGAATCTTGTGTAGAATTGTTTGATACATCCTTTTTGAACTGCTGAACTTGAGTTTTACTTGAGGACAAGTAAAAGTTTAAGTTTGAGGTGTTGATGAGTCCACGATTTGAACTCATTTAAGGCCTAATTTTTATAGATTTAGTGTCCTCGAATGCATATTTTATCTCAATAACTAATATAAATCCTTGAATTTCAAGTATTTGAACTGAGGGACAAAGCATGGACACTATTGAGCAAAAAGGAACAAGGTAGCTGAAAGAACGAAAAAAAGAAGGTCTGAGGATCGCCTAAACAATTGGGCGAGTCGCCGAATGGCCTTGGTCATGCCTAATTTTCCAGTGTGCCAAGCCCTGAAGGAGAAAATCAAGTGCACGATAGAATGTAGTTGTCGACGAGTCACCGAACAGTTCTGCGATGCAATGTTATATCGCCCAAAGTTACGGAACTTGAATTTACTGAAGGCCAATGTAGAAAGGCGATGAACCGGACCAAAGGGCGGATCGCCAAGTGGATCGGCGATCTGGACTAACTGCGCCAAGTGGATCTTCACAACACACTTTTAGATAAATATAAATACTTGTTTGAATTTTTAGTTTAGTATGCAACCAATTTATAAAATTTTAGAATTACTCAGTTTTAGAACGTAGTTTTTGAAGACATTTTTTCCTTAGCTTTGGAGATTTTGAAAATCCCCATTTTGAAGAAATTGGAAGTGGCTATTGAATATTCTTCATCTTAGACATGTGTAAAGACCATATCAATTGTACCAATTTGATGGAAACACTTTTTGGTATCGATTTCTATCTCCTTACTATGTCTAGATAAAACCCCAATTCTTGGGGTGTGATTATGTGAATATGGGTTGAATTTACGGCTGGATATTGCTAATTGATTGTTTATTCACTGTTTAGAGGTGATTTTGTTCAGTGGTTGTGTTAGAATTTAATGGGGTTGCAGTTGCAAATACAATTTTAACTTCGTGTTTTCGGTTTGCGAGAGAGAGAGGTCGTAAAACCAAAACTACTGAATCGATGGTGTGTGGTTATGTGGGTACAACTCGAGAGAGTGAATCCTAAACCCTCTCCCACACATTCAGCTCGATAGAGTGAATGGACTAAGGCGAAGATTGTGCTTCATTGCCGCTTATTGGTGTTCGAGAGAAACCTATTTGATTCGAGGTAAATTGTTCGAGAGAAAGTTTACCCACACTATAGTCTAGCTTAGTTACCAATTTACAGTGATTTACTATCAATAGCAATTACCCAGTTGTTTACCTTAGCCCATAATCCTATCACATCCCAAGAATCCCGTCTCCATATTTGTATTTTTATTTTTAGTTGTCGTTTTAGTTGATAATTGATTACAAAACCCCATTTTAATACTTGACACTTGTCTCACCCTTTACTTTATCATGTTTTTTTTCATAAATATTTATAGCTATAATTGACTTGAACACATTTATGCTTTTCTATTGATTCTCAATTACCAACCGCTCCCTTAGGACTCGACCCCAACTCATTAGTTGGGTTATATTACTACTCACGATCGTTGGCACTTGAACTGGAAGTAGTGTACTTATACGTGAAATCAGTGGATAGTACTTCTTTATGATTGATTTATTATGGAATTATGATATTATAATGAATTTATGTGTTTTCCATGGTTAACCCTAGTCTAATTGATGAAATTGGTATTATGTAGGTTTATGCCATGAAAGGTGAAAGTGAAGACTTAGAGATGATCTTCCAGAATTGATGATATAAATAGTAATTGATTAAGAATAGAAACATATAGATATGAATTGAATTAGATTATAGTATACAGGATGGATAATGACTTGTAAAGCTTGAAGTTGAAACTTTATGATTAATTATGACTAGAATTACTTGATAATGAAGAATGTGACTAGAATGCCTTGAAATCTAGTATGAATAATGATGGTAAGAAGTAAAGCCTTGAGAGTAAGGCTAATATGATGTGATCTTGTTGTGTATTGTTTAAAGCATATTCTTACTTACACACTTAGGGATAAATATTCTAGGAGATGCAAGGTTCTTTCACATAGAATGATTCTAGGTTAAAAGGCTTAATAACCTAAAGTAAATCTAAGCATGTTAGACTAGAATAGATTGAAGTTATAACTTAAGGTCCCTTCATGAATAGCTTGACTTGGTAAGATAAGACCATGCATGGTAGCTTGAGTTAGGAGTATTTCATGGTAGCTTAAGATTGAGGAATCATACTCTCCTAAGGGTAGCTTGATTTAGCATCATAGAGTGCTTGCATGGTAGCATGACTTGGTTAAACCAAGACCATTTCATGGTAGCTTATGATTGAGGAATCATACTCTCCTTAGGGTAGCTTACATTAGCATCTTAGTGTGCTTTTAAGGGTAGCATGACTTAGTTGGTCTAAGACCATTTAATGGTAGCTAGGATTTAACACTTGTACCTTTCTTAGAATAACTTGGACTTGCATGATTCATGTAGTTTCCATGGTAGCTTTGTCTAGCCTAATAGGGTGTTGTTCTTTAGTAGTCTAGAATGATAAATAGTAAACATTGAAGTATGATGGCCTAAAGGAGTACTTAGAATGGGTAGGATTATGGGGTCTTATTCATGCATTGCACAAGTATAACTTGAAGCTACTTATGAAGTATATATCTTATGTGTTGCTTGCTTAAGCTTGGATTGAACAATAGTACTTTTCCATGGTGGCTTTGAATAGGTGAATTATGACCATTCAAGAGTAATGACTTGTCTTGGACTAGTAAATAGGTACTCTTCCATGACTATTATGAATAGGAGGGACAAGTCCCTAATCTAGGTAGCATGTATACGATGAAACTAGATTACTTCAAGGGAGTATTGTAAGCATGCCCTAATATGAGATTTGCCTATATTATATATGCTTAGCTTGGAATATTGCCATAGTTGCCTTTCCTTGATATGTTGACTTGTCTATGAGAAGTAAGCAAGATGGGAAGTGTGATTATGATGACTTAAAAGTTTTACTTAGTGTGGATGAGATTATGGGGTCTCATTCATGCATTGCACAAGTATGCTTTGAGGTTACTTGAGAAGTAGTTCTCTTATGATATGAAAGACTAAGGGTTGAATAATTCTTATATGATGCTTATGGAAGAGACTTTGCTTATGATTATGGTATTGTCTCTTATGCTAATAGTTTATGTGTATGAAGGATTTCTTATGCTTATGAATTATGTCTTATGTTGACTAACCCCTATGATATTATGTTGTTATGATGTTTTGCTAACTATCATATTTAGTAATTTTGTACTAACGCATACTTTGCCTACATTCTCATCAAATGTAGGGTTCAGAGATTTGAGTTCCACTCCTGGAGATAGGTTTCTAGAAGTGCAAGGAGTTGAAGACTTGGTAAGTCCTCATAGCTTCGAGGATAAAGCCACCACTTCCGTATGTCTTTTCTTTTCATGTTTTTAGACTATTGTATGGGCTATGTCCCAAGAGTTCTTGAAGGTTGTATTAGATGGTTTTGAGACAAAGTGTAGTGAGACTTCCCCTTGATTTTATGAAAGACTTCGATTGTATGGATAAAGTTTATTTAAAACATTTCTGTAATTTTCTATTGTCTTATGTTATGATATGCTAAGGGCTTGTATGAGACCCCTTTCGGGTCAAGTATGCAATGTTACATTTAGGGTGTACCACTTGGTCGTGAAAGAAAATTATGATATAATGCATGAATAATGAAGTTTAGTATATGCTTTCAGAACATTTTGAGAGTAAAGTGAATATGATCATGACTAGTTGTTGTGTTGTTGAAAGTTTATTATCATATACACAATTATGCATGAATATGATATGATGTCAAAAGTTTTCTCACAATGTAGTGATTCTATGGTTGAAAAGCTTTCTCAACTATTGAATCTATATGTAGACATGGACGGTGAAAGGTTATTCTCACGCATGATCTACTGAGCTTTCTTATGAGTTATGTTGGATTGAGTGTCAAGACATTCTTCCATGAATATGAATTTAATTCAAGACTTAATATGAACTTAGTGGGTAATAATGCTTAGCACCGAGTGGATATTGATATGATATGGAAGCCCTCACGTTATTAGAGGCCGTGTTTCTAGAAGTAATCTCTTGAGATAGGTGCCCTCACGTTACTGGAGGCAAGGTATCTAGTAGACATCTCCTTATCCTATAAACTACGTGCCCCCGTAGGTTACTTAGCTTAATGGATCCACCTAAGCTGGGAGTATGGTTCTACCTTAGGCAAGTAGAGCAACCCTTTTCGGTGAGGGAGTTACCAGATTCCATGGTAAGATCACATGGTCTATGTCAGTTAAGGTTTATTCCCACAACTAGAATATGAATTATGAACTATGATTACTCAAGAATCTTTAGTTAGCATGGGTGGTATTATGGGGTATTATACATGCATTGCATTAGTATCCTTTGAGGGTAATTATATTATGTCCTCTTATGTTATGATGATCCATATGTTGACTATGCTTATGACTTATGTTTTTCCATTATCTTCAAAATGATGCTCTATCTTAGTAAATTGCATGCATTCAGCTAAAATATCCATTTTAGCATGTTTTCAATATTTTATGCATGGCTATCATACTTAGTGCATTTTTGTACTAACCCATGCTTTTCCTACATTTTTCCCAGGTGTAGGATCCGGTTCTCAAGGTACTAATTATTGTGGCTAGATTCTTGGATTGCTTATTCTCCAAGTTTGTTGGTGATTCGTAAAGATTCGAGAATAGATATTATCTTTTAGTAGTCATTTCTTGTATTTTCTTTTCTGACTATGTTGTATGGGCTGTGATCCTATTTGATTCAACTATTGCAATAGATGGCTATATTGAGACAAGTATAGACTTCCACTTCCCTTTATGAATTTTTTTTACTTGAAATGTGTTTTTACTCTTATTGTTCTAATGCTTTATGTTATGATATGCTAAGTGGCATACATGGGGCATTTTGGGGTTCTGTGTGCATGGGTACATCAGGGGAGTACCCTTGGGTCATGACAAACTTGGTAATCAGAGCACGAGGTTTAAAATATTTCTATGGTGATGGCTCATAAGCCACGTCTAGTAGAGTCTTGTTCAAGGGTGTGAAGCGCGCCACACTTATGAATGAGAGGATATAATATGTTTAGGAAATCTCACTTCTTCATTACTCTTTAGTCATGCCTTAGAGTTTAACTCTAGAATATTTCTCTTACTTAATATTTCTCTTGTGTCTACAGGATATGAATACACAAAGGGGTAACACTAGAAGGATGGAAGATTAGAATGTGAATCAGGAGGTTCCACCTCAAGCTCCGATTGAGTCTTCGGCTATGTCAAATATGGAGGTTAGGTCGGCTTTTCAAATATTGGCCCAAACTTTGTGGCTCAGGCCAATAGAGATGTTGTCACTCATATGAATCCTAATGTGAATTTTGTTTGTCACGACCCGAGAGTACCCCCTAGTCGTAACATGGCGTATTCGACCCTGAAGGGGGTCTTATACAAGCCACATAGTCATTCATTGCATTCAATAATGAAAATAGTGCGGAATAAAAAAAAACTTATTCACATCCACACATTTAAACTTCATTAAAACAACTTTAAAAAT
>JAJOOO010024897.1:0-13274 GCA_029582685.1 Solanum piurae | reverse complement strand
ATAACTATATATAATTAAAATAATAATATTATTCACCCTCAAAAAAAGATACATACACAAAAATAATAACTATATATAATTAAAATAATAATACTATTCACCCTCAAAAAAAGATACATACACAAAAATAATAATTATATATAATTAAAATAATAATTATATATAATTAAAATAATAATATTATACACCCTCAAAAAAGATACATACACAAAAATAATAACTACATATAATTAGAATAATAATACTATACACCCTCAAAAAAGATACATACACAAATAATAACTATATATAATTAGAATAATAATACTATACACCCTCAAAAAAGATACATACACAATAATAATAACTATATATAATTAGAATAATAATACTATACACCCTCAAAAAAGATACATACACAAAAATAATAATATTATGTTCCACAACCCTTTCTTGAAATCCGTAGAACATCTCGCGGATTTTCTTCTTTATAAAGTGTAAGATATTCCTTTTTATAAAGTGTAAGATTTTCTTCCACTTTATAAAGTGGAAGAAAAAGTTCCACTTTACAAAGTGTAAGAAAAACTTACACTTTATAAAGTGTAAGAAATAGCTCCATTTTATAAAGTGTAGGAAATAGTTTCGTTATATATTAAAATATACACGTTATGAGACTAACGGAAAACGTTTACAATATCAGATAAAGTGGAATTTTTTCTTCCACTAAGTCTATTTTAGTTACTTCCTAAAGTAGTGACTTATTTTGGTCACTTTTATGTTTTTATGGCTTATTTAGGTTCCCAACTCGAGTAAAGCATCCTTCGTAAAGCATAACACTGACACAAATAACCAATACCAAGAGTAATGACTGCAATATTTTGGCCAGAATTCAAGGAACTCCAGGTGAGGAAAAGAGGAAAAAGGACCATTAAAGAAGCTTTGACAATACATCCTTACTAAACAATATGATCTCCGGTGATAAAATTAGTCCATAAAATATACTTCTTTCGTCTTATTTTATATGTCACATTTTTACTTTGCACTTGCATTAAGAAATGATGTAACATTGCTCTTCTACCCTTATTTAATTTTTTTGGAACTTAAGTTTTCAATCAATGAATATGAATTAATTTATTTTGATTAATTAATTTAACCAATGAACATGAATCATTTACTTAACTTTTCTAAGTTGGTCAAATGTATGTTTTCAATGCTAATAACTCACAAGGGTAAAAAAGGAACAATATGCTAATTTATGCATTAATTTTATGATATGACAAATATTATGGACCAATTATTTATAGAAAGAAATGACATATAAAATAGAATGGAGGGAGTAGCAATTTTCTCAATCAGCTCAAGTTTGAAAGTGTTAATGGTTCGTCTATATTGACTTGTCTAATTCAGTCCATTTAAAAACTAAATTCATTTGTGTCAACTACTAAGAATGTAGTCCAAGTTAAAACATGAAAAATCTTGTTAAAATATTTAAATAAATTTATTTTTATGTTTGATATGTTATATCTAGGGATAAGGCACAAGTACCCCCTAGACTATAACCGAAATCTCAGAGACACATCTTAACTAAACTAAGGTCCAATTACCCCTCGAATCGATTTTTTTAAAAATAATTTCATACACCTTTTTGGCGTGGCATCCAAACATCTCCCACACACCTCAACTACGTGTAATCACGGAGTGTGCCACGTAAGCCAAAAGGTGTATAATAAAGATTAAAGTGTTACATCATTAATTTTATTTGGTAATTAAGTAAATTAAATTACACTAGTTCGGAAACAACATTTCTACCAGGAGTAAAGTCTGTATACACCCCATTCTCTCTAGATCCCATTTGTGAAATTACACGGAGCATGTTATTGTTATGATTAAGCAAATTCAAGAAGGCAAGTAAGAAAATTAAAACTTGGTAAGAATTGATTTATTGGAAGCTATGATCCATTGTTTAGCTCGTCTTAGACGTAATAATCGATGCATTATATTTTTTATCCACCCAAATTCCAACCCAAACCGCCCATTTATTACCCGGTATATGTGATTTACATTTTACACTCTTCGGGATATAAGCGTGTACTCAAAGCAGAGGAGAATACGATCATGGCCCAAAGGATGACCTGAATTCCATTTAGGCACTCTCACAGTTTAAGGAATGTACACAAACATGGCTCCATCAAACTTGATACAAAAGCCAAATAATGCATTGATTATTGAAGTACAAGACGACGAGTAGTTGATGCACTCTGCATTGATGGCTATTGAAGAAACTACTACTACAACAAAATAAATGCCACAAGTGAGGTTTGGAGAGGATGTTGTATACGCAACCTTACTCCTACCTTGAGAAGATAGAGAAGGTGTTTCCGATAGATCCTCAGAGCTATTAGAGAAACTAGGATAATGAATACCATAGATTCTACAATGAGATACTTCAAAGCTTATAATTCTTTGTGCCCTCAAACTCCAAGGGAGTTGGAGGCATCAGTTGGTATATAGGTTTCTGAGACCTAATCCGAATAGGAAGATAACACAGAGGATCAAACACGAATATGAACCAGGAAAGAAGATCAAGCATCATTTCAATCAGTTATCCTCTCCTAGTTTGAGAAATTGATCACAGTTAACTTACCAGACCACTGTCCCAAAAATCCGTTGCATTGCTTAGGTAAAAGCCACTTCTCCTCGTCGCAACAAGTCTCATCAACATCAACTATCGACTCAACATAAATATGAATGCCTACAATTTTGTCATCTCTGCTAAAAGGTAAGCACCACAGCTCTCAATTAAATAAGCACTTTTGTATGATTTCTAGTATAATATGCATATTTAAGGAGCATACTACATCTATCGACCACAATCAGAAATACATAATAGTATAACCATACATATCAACACCAAAAACATTACATAGAAAATTGATGACCGACGAGGAAATACAACCTAATACTCCACTAAATATTATGTGGTAAACCCCAGTTATTACTCAAGTTGGAGATTATTAAATGGGGATTTAAAACAAAACGTAGATACAGAAAAGAATGGAGAATAGGTACCAAAACAACAAGGGAAAGGAGAAATTCACACCAGCCGATCCCTCAAACTAGCAGAAACACTTTTTGTCTACAACTTACTCAAAGCAAGTCCCAACTTATTCGTGATTGGGCAGCTGCAGCATGGGTGCTTGATGTGGTTGTAGGTGATGAGAAATGATCCAGCAATGGCGCTGGAGTGGAATCAAATGTTTCCCATTGTGTTGTTATGACAACAGACCCTGAGGTCGAGTGCCTCGATTGGTGCTGCTGTTTGCTTTGTACTGGTGAATTCCCAAACGAATGCCTATCTTGATGTTGTTGAACTGGTGATGATGCCTGCTCATTCGAATACATATAATCTTGATGCGGACGAGCTGGGGGAGATTGGTCTTTCGGAGTGTGGTTTCCATTGTTTGTTGGCATTGAGTTTTTTATCTTCAACACATCTAGTGTTTCAACACACTTTTGCACTTTTCTCACCTGCAAACATTAATCACATCTTTTAGAACTTCCATTCCAAATTAATATGTTGAGCTTATGTCTCAAGATATTGCAGAAATAAAGAATATAACTACATTATCTCTAAAAGATATCTTTTCCAGAAATTCAGCTAGCAATAGCTAACTTTAAGAGTCCTCTCTAGCTTGAATTTAGGATTTAGTTTTTTCTTTCGATTTTTCTGTTAGGAATTGAAGCTAGAAATATATGTTATTTTTTTATGACAAGGGAAACCCGTAGTCGCTACCCTTTGGGTGCGCATAGGGTAAATCCCTTTGATTGCATCACCAGTTATTGAGATAATTATGCAAAATGTCAGCCCATAAACTTTACTTATCATCTATTTAGCCCAACTTGTACAAATTACAGAAAATGGTGTTCGGCCATATTATTTACCAAAAATATAGCCAGACACAACCCTTCTCTTCGTCCTCTGTCTTCTTCTTCTTCTTCGCTGTCGTCCTCCTCTTTCTCATCCTTCTTCTTCTTTAAAATTTGATTTACCGTAAACGTGAATCTTTTCCAGTGAATTATATATAAAATGACTTGAAACATCGAAAGAATTGCATACTTAAAATTTTGGGACTATTTAGAGGAGATTTTGAGTTGGTCGAGAATGAATAATCAAGTGTATACTTCATGTATAGTTAAGCTATAGTCAGTTTTTTGAATATATCATAATGTATAATCAGTATATACTTTCTATATGTAAATATAAACATAACTATATTTGTATATATTTGAAACTATCTCCCATTGTTTGCCTAAATTTCTTTGTTAAAAGCCCAAATATGCTATGCAGGATTTAAGTTTAATACCTGATTTTTTCTCTGCAGTTTTATATCACCTTCAGCAATAATACCATCCAATTGAAGCAGTTGATTCATCAACAACTCTGTTAGATTTATCACATCCTTTTCTACAACTTTCCCACCTTTAGAAACTACAGATTCCAGCGCAGAAACCTAAGCAATCAAGACGTAACAGTTAACAACAATACTTATATATCCATACACAATTGAGTTGGCAGCTATGGCAAAATTAGTCTATAAAATCATAACTCGCCCAACCCTTCCAAGTTTGGATTGATTATTGATCCGCTCATTTATTACCTCACCTCATTTCAATTTTGACTAAGTCATTTTGATCCACCCAAATTCAGGTCAATCCGTCCATTCATTATGGTACTACTTTTAAATCCAGGGCAGAGGAATATTACGTATTACCTGTCTAGCCAGCCTGTCGACTTCCAAACTGATGTCTGAAATAGTTTTAGCTGCCTTGTCCACTTTAGCATTCTTTCTCATCTCGAGGTACCGTTTTTCTTGGCTAATTGGGTCTTCAATTAGAACAATTTTGGACTTATCCTTCACTCCAGCAATATCAAGAAATGTTTTATTTTCCCTTTCTTTGTCTTTATACAGTAACTTCTGATCTTCGTGATGCAACCCAGTTGGACCGCTCAACATCTTCTTCAATTCTCCTACAATTTAACAAGCCCCAATTCACTAACAAAATTGAGGATAAATAAAATTTGCTTCAAATAAATAAATTCAAATATACCAAAGGTTGCTTGAGAACTGATATTGATCTCATGGTAAACAGAGCGATACTTGACCCGGACCCGAATAGTAGGAGGAGGAGGACGGTTTTCAGAATCCGGGTTGCGTTTCTGAACCAGCATTCCACTGGGCCTCAGCTCCCACTCATTTTCGCTGCCAACAGAACTACCGTTCATTATTGGCGGCATTCCGGTAGTTCTGGTCTTCATTCCCATCATTTTTTGAGTTCGTAAGCTAAAATACATACATAAAATGATTTGAATTGCTAAGTTTCAATTCTGGAGAAACAGATCAATACATTCTGAACAATCTACAGTTGCATAACATATAAATAAATGCAAATTAGTTGACAAACCGTAACTTTTAGTTCAGAGAAAGAAATTCTAACCGAGAATGTGGAAGGCAAAGTGTCGGCGGCAGAGAGAGGCGTTTTAGCAAAGTTGAAACTGAGGAGAAATTGCAGATCTTATGAAAGAGCTAGAAATGTAAAGAACAAAAAAGTAGAGACAGATTTTACCCAAATTGACGAGACACTTAGCCAATCAGAAAGTCCACGGATTTATCTGATTACTGATTTCAACGTTTTAAAAAAAATAATTAAAATTTGGCATTAAAAAAGTACTACGTACTAACTAATTTGCTGGCTGTTGGGTTTTGTTTTGAAAAGAGAGAGATGAAATAATAAGATACTTCAGAAATATATATGTATAAATAAATAAATAAATGAGTGGACAGAGAAACAGAAGAAAAGAGTGCAGAACTCTGCTGGTGATTTAAAAGAAGAAGAAAGAAGGCAAGGGAGCCTTGTGCATAAAGCCTATAACATATATGAAAAATAGGAAAACTAAAAACTTACGTTAAATAGGAGGACAAGTGACATGTAGTATGTGCAGTAAGTACATACTAATCACTTTATGTGCACTAATGATTGTTATGTTGATTATAGAATCCAATCTAAACACTTGGAAGAATGATTATTACATATTTTCAACAAAACTTTGGAATGAATGAAGAGTGAATTACTATAATATACTCCCTCAATTTCATATTAATTGAATGGTTGAGACATTTTTCATTTTTCAAATTAACTTAATTATTCAATTTTCAAAACTACTTTTAAAATGTTTTTCCAATTTTACCCTTCATTAGTTATTATTGAAATTAGTTATTAATTAATGTTTAGTTATTTTAATCATAACTAAACACTCTAAGGTACATCCAAATCTCATGAAATCATCCATAAACATGAGATCATGAACCTTGAATCCATAATGCAATTTAAGGAAAGTTAAGATCACAGTCAAGAGAAGTAAGAGTCAAGTCAAGAGAAGTTCTTAGAGTTTTTCAAGAGTCTTTTCCAAATATTTTAACTTTGTTTTAAGACTTAAAATTCAAGTTGAGTAAAGATTAAACAATAAAGTTTGAAGCTAATTTCTTTAAAATATATGGGGACTATGTATTCCCAAAGGGTTTAAAATGTTTTCACATTTAAACAAGAAAGGAAACCTCAATTTCCAAAGAGCCTTCGGGCTAGTTTTTTCAATAAAGAGTAATTGCTTTCTAAATGAAGCAAGAGAGGAAACTTTGATTTCGAAGATAGCCTTTGAGCTAAGTTTTTGAGCACTAATCTCAAATAACAGAAAGAAGTATGTTTTAAACATAAGAGCTAATATCATATTTTTGGGAGTAGTATTGAGCACCGATATGGGGGAAAGTTCAGACAACTCACACCCCCCATAAACCATGTAGTCATCATGGGTAGAAAAGGATCATACTTTTTAGATGATTCCTTTAGTGATTTTTAGCATAGACTAGTGGATCAACTTAGTAGTTCAGGTTCTATACCCTCGGCAAGGTATATGACGGCCCTGGCAGCGTGAGGCAAAATATTGTATCATCACAATAGCTCTTACGTGATGGTTGTCGATTAGAGAAACTCCCACAGAAATAATTGTAAATACACAGTTTATTTGTATTTTTACATACATATCAGAGTTATACATATCTTTGCATACACACAGAGTTGACATCATGTTTTTAAACAACTTTTCTTTATACTGCACTTGTTTTAAATTGTTTTATATTGAAATGAGTTCAGTTATGTTGAGTTGAGTTAAGCTAGATTCATCCATACGAGCTCGGAATCGCGCAAACTCAGCGGCGTTGGAAAGATAATTCCAAGATCTTTCCTACCATATCTAGAAGTACCTATAACTCATCCTGAGCTAGAAGTTATGGCCGTTTGAAGTTGGCCAAAACTCAACTTATTCTAACTTTAACAAAATTTCCAGATTTTCATTTTTTCCAAAAATGACTATTTTCAATTATTAGCTTCTTCCTAGTTATTTCAAATTGCGAGATGTTACAATATCTCCCCCTTGGGAACATTCGTCTTTGAATAAGATTACTCTTACTAGGCTAAGGGTGTAGCATGCAACGTTCAGTTCAAGCACCCACATACAAATGCAAAACAATATGACAACTTATAAATAAATATTAAGAAAGGATTAGTACCTTAATTCGGAACTTCTCTAGATTCAAAGAGATGTGGATATCTCTTCTTCATATCCTCATCAGCTTCCCAAGTAGCTTCTTCAACAAATTGGTTCCTCCAAAAGACTTTGACTGATGCTACCTCTTTTGTTCTCAACTTGCGAATTTGGCGATCTTGAATTTGAACCGAAATCTCTTCATAAGATAAACTATCCTTGATCCCAATATCTTCAGTTGGTATGATCAATGAAGGATCACCCATGCACTTTTTCAACATAGAGATGTGAAACATCGGATGAACCGCATCTAACTCTTGTGGTAGCTCCAACTCATAAGCTACATTGTCAATCCTCTTGGATATTCGATAAGGTCCAATATACTGGGGACTAAGTTTTCCCTTCTTACCAAACCTCATAACACCCTTCATGGGTGAAACTTTAAGATATACCCAATCATCTACTTCAAACTCTAACTCCCTTCTCCTAACATCAGTGTAGGATTTCTGATGACTCTGCGCCATTTTCAACCTCTCTTGAATCACTTTCACCTTCTTCATAGCTTGATGAACCAAATTTGGTCCTATCAACCCGGCCTCACCAACTTCAAACCATCCAATAGGAGATCTGCATCTTCTCCCATAAAAAGTTTCATAAGGAGCCATTTGGATGCTCGAGTGGTAACTATTGTTGTAAGCAAACTCAATGAGAGGTAGGTGATCATCCCAATTCCCTTTGAAATTAATCACACAAGCCCTCAATATATCTTCTAAGGTCTGAATAGTGCGCTCTACTTGCCCATCTATCTGAGGATGAAAGGCAGTACTTAAGTTCACCTTTGAACCCAAGTTTTTTTGGAATGACTTCCAAAACTGTGCAGTAAATTACGCACCTCTGTCTGAAATAATGGAGATCGGAACCCCATGAAGTCTTACCACCTCTTGAAGATACAACTTAGCATAATCTTCTGCCGAATGAGTAGTCTTTACCAGCAAAAAATAGGTTGATTTTGTCATTCTGTCGACAATCACCTAAATAGAATCATGTTGCCTGCGAGACCTTGGTAAACCTGTGATGAAATCCATATTAATCATCTCCCACTTCCATTCTGGAAGTTCTATATTCTGAGCCAAACCACCGGGCCTTTGGTGCTCTACTTTAACTTGTTGGCAATTTGGGCACTTAGCAACAAATTCTGCAATGCCCTTCTTCATACTATTCCACCAATACACCTCTCTCAAATCACGATACATCTTTGTGGAACCCGGATGAATGGAATATATGGAGCTATGAGCTTCCTCCATGATCCTCTCTTGGAGTCCATCCACCATTGGTACATACAACCTACCTTGATATCTGAATACTCCATCTCCCCCTTGTTCAAAAGCTAATACTTTTTGCTTATGAACATTTGCCTTAAATTCAAGCAAAATAGGATCTTGGTCTTGCTTTTCTTTTACTTCTGATACTAATGATGATTCAGCCCCATTCATCACCACTAATCCTCCTTATGTAGAATCCATTAGTCGGACTCCTAAGCGTGCAAGTCTATGCACATCTTTCGCCAACTGTCGTTTTTTTTCCTCAACATGGGCGGTACTACCCATAGACAACCTGCTTAAGGCATCAACAACAACATTAGCCTTACCTGGGTGATAAATAATACTTATGTCATAATCCTTGAGTAATTCCAACCACCTTCTTAGTCTGAGATTAAGCTCTTTCTGAGTGAACACATACTGAAAACTCTTGTGATCATTGAATACATCTACATGAACACCATATAAATAATGACGCCATATCTTCAAAGTAAATACTAAAAACAACCAACTCTAAGTCATGGGTTGGGTAATTCTTCTCATGAACCTTCAATTGTCTAGAGGCATAAGCTATAACTTTGTCATTCTGCATTAACACACTACCCAAACCAACTCTAGATGCATTGCTATATACAACAAAATATTGCGTACCTTTTGGTAAGGTCAATACTGGGGCAGTAGTCAACTATTTTTCAATTCCTGAAAGCTTTTCTCACAAGCTTCAGACCATTGAAACTTCACTGTCTTCTGAGTTAACTTGGTCAAAGGGGATGAAATAGATGAAAATCCCTCGACAAACCTTATATAATATCCAGTCAACCCCAAGAAACTCCTAATATCAATTGGAGATGTAGGTCTAGGCCAATTCTGCACTGCCTCTATCTTTTGGGTATCAACTCTAATTGCATCACCGAAAACTATGTGGCCCAAGAACGCCACAGACTCAAGCCAAAACTCATATTTAGAGAATTTAGCATATAACTCCTTCCCTTTCAAAGTCTGAAGAACTTTCTGAGATGACTAGCATGATCTTCTTCATTCCTTGAATAGATTAGTATGTCATCAATGAAGACGATAACAAACATATCTAAATAAGGTTTGAAAACTCAATTCATAAGGTCCATGAATACTACAGGCGCATTAGTTAAACCGAATGACATGACCAGAAACTCATAGTGACCATAACGGGTCTTGAATGTTGTCTTGGGAATGTAACATTCCCTTACTTTCAACTGATGGTAGCAAGATCTGAGGTCTATTTTTGAAAAACAAGAAGCACCCTGAAGCTGATAAAAAAGATCATTAATTCTCGGAAGAGGATACTTATTCTTGATGGTAACCTTGTTCAATTGACGGTAATCTATACACATCCTAAGGGAACCATCTTTCTTTCTCACAAATAAGACCGGAGCGCCCCAAGGTGAGACACTTGGTCGAATAAAACTTTTCTCTAAAATATCATTCAACTGTTCTTTAAGCTATTTCAACTCTGTTGGTGTCATTATA
Organism: Solanum piurae; assembly: GCA_029582685.1. Lineage (NCBI taxonomy): Eukaryota > Viridiplantae > Streptophyta > Magnoliopsida > Solanales > Solanaceae > Solanum > Solanum piurae. The sequence continues at coordinate 2,873 of JAJOOO010024897.1, read as the reverse complement.
TATGGCGGAATAGAGATAGGATGAGTATCGAGAAGAATGTTTATGCCGAAGTCTATTTCTCTCTTAGGAGGGACTCCGAGTAGGACATCTGGAAAATCTTTTGGAAACTCTTTTACTATAGAAACTGACTGGATATGAGGTATCTCAACATTAGAGTCATTAACTCGAACTAAGTGATAGACACACCCATTGGAAACTAACTTTCTTACCTTAAAGTACGAAATAAAATAACCCTTAGGCACTGCTGAACTACTCTTCAACTCTATAACTGGTTCATTGGAAGCTGGAACTTGACTACTCGAGTTCTACAATCTATTGATACATAACAGGCATGAAGCCAGTCCATACCTAGAATGACATCAAACTCTACCATGTCTAGCTCAACTAAATCAGCCATGGTACTCTTGTGATTGATGGAAACGGGACAATCACGATAGACTTTTTCTACTAGAATAGACTCACCATCAGGTGTAGAAACACAAAAGGGTTCACAGAGTTTCTTAGGAAGAACATCAAAATGAAGACTCGAACCATACCAGTGAAAACATCTAGCGAATCCTCTTGCTCTCGGTGACTAGCGATAGCAGAAAGACGATTTCGTTCTCCACCTGCCCTTGAAGTAGCTCATCTATATGCAGCTCTATCTGGTGGAACAACTGAAGAAGACTGGGCTCTATTGCCCCTATTACCATTACTCTGTCTTCTCTTAGGAAACTCTCTTATAAAATGAACGTTCTGGCCACACTTGAAAGCAACTAGTGGAGTCATCACGACACATCCCTGAGTGGCTCCTACCACACTTAGCACATGCATGAGTCCTAGTACCCATTTGTGCCTTACTACCTTGCGAATGCACAGGTCTAGCTCTGAAGTTCTGACTATTGTACTTACATTTTTTCATTGGTGCAGGTGCGCTAGCAGATGATGGAGCAGGTCCCTTCTGCTTATGTTGGAAATAAAACCGGTTCACATTACTCTTTTGCTGCCCAGATTCATTCCCTTATGTTTAGCCCTCTTATTCTCAAACTCTTCTTTATCCTTCAGTTTGTCCTCCTAAACTTGTTGCACATGGATCATAAACCTTGCTATGCCCATGTCACCTATTAGCTTGACTGTCTTACTTTTCTTATTTGACAGACGAGACAACCCAATGAATAAACTCGTCATGCTCCTCATGTCGGCAACCATCTAGTTGCTTCTCTTAGCTCACAGGAAAATAAACTCCCCATGAAAGCACTCTCAAAACAGTCCAGCTCATAATCGGTTACGCGCAAGCACGAGTTAGAAAGAAACTTTTTAGAGATAAAACTCTAACGCATGAAATGAGTCTGAAAGAAGTGAAGGAATTTCTTAAATGTTGCAGCCTCCTAATTATAGATGTGGCGTGCTTCATACCGATAACCAGGACTCTACAGACACGACTTCATAGACTCCCTAGGACTCTTAAACTCTAGGCTCTGATACCAAGTTTGTCATGCCCCGAGCCTACACCCTGGGAGGGACTGACACTCGAGAACCATTGCTGGCCCCAAGCGAACCCTTTTCTTGGCTTACTTACTCAGCGAAAGACTTAATTCAACAAAGACATGTCTATGTAATAAATTGAAATGTTATAATGGAACATTCAACTTGGCCATTAAGGCAAACTCAAGTCTTAACATAAGATAATGACAATGAAAAGATTAAAGAACTAACATCTGACTTTCTATGAAGCCTCTAAAATAACTGAGATGGATGTCGGGACAAACCCCACGACATCCTAATGAACTAATAAAATAACTAAAAAAAGTAAAAAGGAGTCCTTTGAAATGCAAGGAGGCTCACCAACTGACTTTGGACTGCTCACTAGATCAACGATGCGCTGGATGCCGATCCTAGTTACCTGTGTCTGCATCATAATAAGATGCAAGCCAACTGGCATCAGTACATTGAATGTACGAGTATGCGAGTTGCAATGCTAAACACAATATAGGCTTGAAAGGAAATCTTTGGAAGTTGGGATGTTGGAATAAGGAAAGTCCTATCCGGATTTTGAAAGGGTAGTTTGGTCTTTTCCTTGCCTAATTATTTTATTTTATTTTTGGTAATTAAATTAGGGTCTAATCATAATTAGATCAGTTTACGCTTTTACCAAAATACGCTAGGGCTTGGAGAAAAGAGAAAAGAAGAGGAGAAAGGAGAAGAGCAACAAGATTCGTTAAGATCGTCTAGTTTAGCTTATGGATTTCATCGAGGGTGATCCCTACAAGGTATGTGAGATCACATAGCGTTGGGTTAGTTCACCCACGCGCTAATCATGATTCAATTTCAGTGAAGTTATTAGATTTGAAAGTAAATCATTGAGTTCTTGATGAAATTCGTTGAATTCTTGTGGGTTGTGTTGATGGGAGTTTTCTTGAGATTGATTCATGTTTTTAGTTGTGTTTTTTAGTAGAATCTGATTTATATTGAGAGTAAAAATGATTCTAAGTGTCTGGGGAAAGAACCATTGAAGTTTAGAGGGTTTAGAGTTGAAAAACGAGCAAGAAAAGTCATCAAACGCTTGGGGAAAAGGGTGTGGCGTCGCGCCAGCCAGCACGCCCCAAAAGGTTCTCTGAAGTTTACCCCTTGGGGAGACGCGCCAGTCAGCGCGCCCCAGGGCAGTCTCTGATCTTTGCCCTCTGGCTCCCCGTGCCTCTCAGAGCGCCAGGGACGCCAGTTGTCCCCATTAATTTCCCACCTTTTAGTACTTGTTCTTTAGCAATGTACCTATGTTTTCTAGTTGATTCCAACACTCTAAGGTACATCTAAACATCATGAAATCATCCATAAACATGAGATCATGAACCTTGAATCCATAATCCAATTCAAGGAAAGTTAAGATCAAAGTCAAG
>JAJOOO010024896.1:0-22178 GCA_029582685.1 Solanum piurae | reverse complement strand
CCCCCCCCCCCCCCCCCCCCCCCCCCCCCCCCCCCCCCCCATGTGATTAATACTACCTCGTCTCAATTTATGTGACATTTATTAGTCCCGAAAGTCTAACAATTTAATTTTGACTATATATTTGGACATAAATTCTTAAAATTTATGAAAATATAATTTATATATTTAAAAATTAGAAGTCAAATTTTCTTGTGATTTTTTTGGGTGTGTGTGGGGGGAGGAGGTTTGTGATTAATACTACTACCTCGGCTTAAATTATGTGACATTTATTAGTCCTAAAAGTCTAACAATTTAATTTTGACTATAAATTTGGACATAAATTCTTAAAATTTCTTAAAGTATAATTTATATATTTAAAAATTAGAACTCAAATTTCTTGTGATTTTTTTGGGTGGGTGGGGGGTACTCCTGAGAGTCCAACAATTTAACTTTGACTAAATATTTAGACATAAATTCTTTAAATTTTTTCAAATAAAATTTATATATTTAAAAATTATGAGTGAATTTTCTAGTGATTTTTTTTGGGTGGGGTGTGTGGGGAGGGGGGTTGTTATCTGATTAATACTACGTGTCTCAATTTATGTGACATTATTACTCCTGTGAGTCTTAATAATTTAAATTTAACTATATATTTGGACTTAAATTCTTTAAAAGAAATTAAAATAAAATTAATATATTCATAAATCATGTAAAAAGTATTATAACTCGTAATAATTATCAATTTAAAATGTTTAAAAATTTACGATCAATAATAAACTTATTTGAATTTCATAATATAAAAAATGTCACATAAATTAAAACGTACAAAATAACTTTTAAGTGATGTGGTGAGTTGTTCTGTCCACGTTGGTATGTCGGTAGCTTCTATCATGTTCTACACCTTTAAAAGGTTGTAAAAATTCCCTTTATCTAAAGTTCAATAATTGTTCAAAAATAGTTTTACTAGGATATATCAAAAATAATATCTTTAGTTTCGAATAAGGACTAAAATCTCTTTTAGCAATAATTTATTTTGTGCAATTATATTGAGTGTATTATATTTTTCGTTATAATAACTGTGTAAAATGTTTTTTTTTTAAAAAAAATCTATCGAAAATACTTTCTCTAGCTTTAAAGTAAGATCAAAATTTGTCCAATCAAAATCTCACTTTGTAGGATTATATTAAATATATTGTCATCGTAATAATTATGCAAAATTCTTGGACATAATTATCATGTGAAGTTTAGCTTTTGGAGGTATGATTTTTTTTCTTAATTCTTCTCGTTTGGATGATAGTTACGTATCATTTCATGATGCATTTAAATGGTTGTTATATACCCTTTATCATAATATATATATTTGGATGGTTATCATGTGCCGTTTCATAATGTATTTGAATAGTTGTTACATATCATTTTATAATATATTGAATGGTTGTACATGTATTGTTTTATACCGTTTTATAATATATTTAGATGGTTGTTATGTATTGATTCATAATATAATTGGATAGTTATTACGTATTATTTTATAATATATTGTATTAGATTATATTATATTATATTATTTTTTCGTTATTACATAATATCACATTTCAACAAGTTAAGGCAAAATTATTATAAAAAGGTCAGAATTAATTATTAGATAATAAACAAAAAAAAAAAGATAATGACACGAACACAAAAATTATAACATATATCAAATAATATTTGTTTTATCAAGATCTCACTTTGTAGTACATTCAATGTTGTTGTAATAATTGTGCAAAACCCTTGGATATAATTACCATGTAACGTTTAACTCTTGAAGGTATAAATTATTTTCTTAATTCATGTTGTTTAAAGAATTGTTAATGTTTCATAATGTATTTAAATAATCGTTATATATCGCTTCATAGTATACATTTAAATGCTTATCACATACCATTTTATAATTATGTATTTGGCTGGTTATTACATATCATTCTAATATATGTTATCTGCCCTTTTATAATATATTTGAATGATTATTATGTACGTACCATTTGGAATATCTAAATATACATTCTTAAAACTAAAATACTTATAACTTATTATTTGTTCATGTATTATGACTAATTTTTTTTTCTAAAATGAAATTAAACAATGTGCTCGAAAGTACATGTTAATGATTGGTTCTATCTAGTGGGGTGGGTGAGGGGTGGACAAATAGTTGGTCAATTTGCAAATTGCAAAATGTGAAAGAATTGTAATAACTAATAAATGTGTTGCTAGTAATAGTTTTTTCTCATTGGTGGAAATTTAGGTCACCAATAGCCCATTTGCAGGTGGGGGGTGGGTGGGGTCAAATCTATTTGATTGAGATTTTTGGTGGGGGCAATAAAAAGTTTAGCCACAAGGTAATGACCATCCAAAGTTTATTACTTATTTTTGTGTAGTTTATGTGTGTCTCGATTAATTTATAAGATATATGTCATTTTCCATCAGTAATGTGTATTAGATATCTTTGTTCTCAAAACTAACATAGATAAGAGGAAATTACGTAAAAATTTAATGAATTTGAAATCTTATAATGTTAAACGTACTTCATTGATCACTCAATCAATATTAAATTTGATTGTCCATTCTTTTATTCATTTTATCATATTTATATTTCCTATTTTATCAAGAGTCTGGGTGGTAGGGTGATAAAGATAATACCAACCACAAAATGAGTGTTGGAGATATAAAGTGATTATATCATTATATGTATGAAATAAATAGTTACTATAATAAAATTTAGTTAAGATAAGAAAAGTTTGATTGCATGATTGCATCTATCAAAAGGTGTGCAAGTAATATAAGTAGAGGCTAGGGGTGTACTTGGTAGGCTGGAATTTTTTTTTCTAAAAAATATACTATTCTTTAAAAATATATAATAATAGTATTATTAATAATAAATAAATTTTTACTTACTTTTTAAAATTTGATTAGTAAATAAAATAATTATCCAGATATTATTAACATATAATATCAAAACACTACGAGGGTGGAATTGGGGGATCAGAGTGGGAATCCAGAGGTGGGATGGTCAATGAGTAAGGATTGAATGGACGGAGAAGAGATAATAAACTTGAAGTGTTTGTTTTATCAATTTATGAATTATTTTTTTTTGTTTTCATTAAAAAATTTATTTTTAAATATTTTATTTGTCTTTATAACACACACTAAATTGGGATAAGTCACTTGACTAATTAAAGTTAAAATTACTTATTGTCATAACACCATAGTGAACGTTACACCTAGTATTGTTAGGAGTCGATTTAGTATGTAATATTGAAAAAATGGATTTAAAAAGAACGGTATGAATAGTTTGAAAATTTATGTATCAACAATCTCAACTAGATTGAAAATAAATATAAATGATTCATATAGCGTACTCCAATTATTTCAAAATTTAACCTAATTGATTGATTGAATGGTTAAAAAGTTAGTTTAGGAGAGAAACATCGTTTCAAAATCAAAATTTAAAGACTTTGAATAAATTTGAATTCCTCACAATTGTATAAATTAAAGATATTGTTGTATCGTTAAAATAATGTCTAATATTTTTTAATGTTTCAAATATTAAAAAAATCATAGTACCTATATTGCTATGACATTTAAAATTACGAATTAGGTCATAATAAATGCAAAGTTTATAAGATATGGTCAAGAAAATTGAGTTGTGATTTAGTTCAACTAAAACAAGATGTTATATCAATTGGAGTTGGTCCAACTACCTCATTTTTAAAGTATACTTTTGCAATAACTCTTTATGGAGAAAAAGGAAAAATGTCCTAATGGGTTCTTGCCTTTATTGTTTAATCATTTAATTTATGAGTTCTACATTAATTTTAAGTCAATTCTATAATTATAATTAGTTACAAGTAAATATTTAGTAAATTTCTTAATATACATGCGTACAAGGTTTAGATAAGCAAGTATTAAATTCATGTGAATATGTAGTCAAGCTTCTAGATCCATCTCCATCATTCTCAAGACTCGAATTAAATTATGAGTTCTAGATTAATTTTAAGATAATTCTACAGTAATAATAATTAATTTACAATTAAATAGTTAGTAAACTTCTTATATGAATACGTATTAAATTCATGTGAATATGTAGTCAAACTTCTAGATCCGTCTCCATCATTCTCAAGACTCGAATTAAACTATGGGTTCAATATTAATTTTAAGTTAATTCTATAATAATAATTATCTTATAATTAAATATTTAGTAAATTTCTTAATATAAATACGTACAAGGTTTAGATAAGCAAGTATTAATTCATGTGAATATGTAGTCAAGCTTCTAGATCCATCTCCATCATTCTCAAGACTCGAATTAAACTATGAGATCTACATTAATTTTTAAGTTAATTCTATAATAATAATTAATTTACAATTAACTATTTAGTAAATTTCTTGATATGAATACGTACAAGGTTTATATAAGCAATATTAAATTCATGTGAATATGTAGTCAAGCTTCTAGATTTGTCTCTACCATTCTCAAGACTCAAATTAAATTATGAGTTTTAAATTAATTTTAAGTTAATTTTAGGGAAAAAGGTTCGAAATATATCTGAATTTTGATCAAAATTGCTCTAACAATCCCAAACTTTGAGCAGGACTTATTACCCCCTGCACTATTTAATAGTGTATTTTAAAGGTATATATGTGCCCACGTGGACAAGTTACTATTTATAATGATGTAATATTTATGATGTCCACGTGAGCACATATATACCTTTAAAATACACTATTAAATAGTGCAGGAGGGTAAAAGGTCCTTCCCAAAGTTTGAAATTGTTACAACAATTTCGATCAAAGTTCGGATATATTTCAAAACTTTTTCCCTTTATTTTATAATAACAATTCATTTACAATTGAATATTTAGTAAATTTCTTATATGAATATGTAGTCAAGCTTCTAGATCCGTCTCCATCATTCTCAAGACTCAAACTAACTAAGACTAAAACATATTTATCATTAATTCCACCACATTCTTGATTATGATTTTCTTACTTTTTATGAGGCATAAATAATTAAGAGACACTTGGGTATCGATTGGTTGGTAGCTGGTTTGGAGGTGAATTATGACAGTATTAAATTTTGTATAATAATATCATAACTGGTTAGGAGATAAATTATTTATGTATAAAATTAATATAATGTTTGATTTATAATTTAGAATTCTCATAACTAATACATATATAAGTTCTATGGAAAATTATGTATTATATTATGCAAATAGAAAATAGAATAACTAATGTATAATTATGTAAACTTAACTAATTAATATATGCATAAATAATATATAAATTCACTCATAATTAATTCTTGCATAACTCTATGTATCTATCTAACTAACTAGCAAATTACCCCGCTAGAAAGTAAAATGAATATATTTTATCAACTAAAATATGTATTTTTATTGATATTATCCACAAATTCTCTGTTTATAACTATTTTCTAATGCAAGGGACTGTAGAGCCGTCAATATATGGGTTAGGCCCCTTGGACTGGTCTGGAATAATCTGTTAAACAAGATTGAGCTAAGATTTTCAAACCCCACCCTTTAAGAAATAACTTTTTTAGCCCGGCCCAAATAGACTTGCTTGTTTGTGAGGCTTGGGTAATATGGATCGGACCAGCCAATGAGTTAATTAGTAAAAATAACAAAAGTTCAAACTCAAAGTCTATTGAAAGTTTTAAATATTAAAATTTAAAATCATTAAACGCTAATACTTAGTATTCTTATTACTATTGTTTCATTAAAATAATCATTCATCATTGATGAATGTGTTTTTACCAAGTATAAAAGTTGTATCCATCATGAAAATATTCAAACACTTGTTAAGCAATACTGGTTGCATGATTTTTATCAAAATTGGTGATCATATTTTTTTATGTACATTTAAATATTATACATAGTTCTTAAATTTAGTTATTTTTGAATGCTTAGTTAATTGATATTGCATATAAGCTGTCAAATAAAAATAAAGATGTTAAGATAACCTTACCACAAGTTGATTCATTTGTGTTTGATGAAGATGATATGTTGGTGTTGTATACACCATAAGTTCCATGTTAAGAGTTCATTTTCACTTTCTAATGGTTGGAATATTATCATTTGTTTTTTGTGTTTTATTGTGATTATTGAAAAATGATTAGATTAATATTTCAATCTAGCTAGTTATATTGTTGGATTTATTTAACAAATTATTAAAAAAAAAAATTTAAAAAAGTGGGATTACCCGACGCAATCCGCAGCCCACATACCGATGAGTTAGGCTGATTGTTTTTTGACCCACTAAACAATCAATCAATCCGATCTAATTCGTCAAATTTCAAAACATGTATAGACTAGCTCGGATGAAGTAACCCATCCTATATTGACAACTCTACATGAGAGTAACCCACATAGAGTAGTTAAATGTGCCGTGTTTGAGCATGTAAGCGCTGACTTTTGACAATATATTATATACTCCTTCGATATATTTTAATTATCGTGCTTATAAAAAATAATTATTATTATATTTAAAAATTAAAATGTTTATTTATTCTTATGTTTTTCTTACTCAAATAATTGTAGAAAGAGATTATACAGTGAAAAATAAAGTAATATTAATTTTTTAAATTAAAAGTAAATTAAAATCACTTAATCAAATTATCTTCCTAATGATTTTTTTTTAAGGAATATGTAAACAAAAAACTAATAAAATAAATAGAAAGAAATACCTTTTATAATGAGAAATAGGAGAAAAAAACAAGAAATATTTAACACCAATTTTTTTGAACTATACTGACTTTAGTTTATATTAGTAAGAAACTATTTTATTTAAAGGAAGAAGGAGGCAAGACTAAAAGTCATTTAGTTGTTTTCTATTTTCATTCTGTCTTCAGAATATCTATTCTGTAAAAAGGATTCTCTTAATCAAACATGTTTAAAATCATGCAACTATTATGATATATTTAATATCACAAATTTTCAAAAATATTATAAATCACACAATTTTATGATATTTTTAAATATTATAAATTTTAAAAGTTTTTATTTCTCTCTTAAACTTCATCTTAAATCATAATTATATCACATAAATTTAAAATAACAAAATTATAAATTAACTTCTCCAATTAACAAGACAAATATGATAAATCTCAAACTATGAGTTCAAAATTTTTATAATCTTATAAATATTATAATATTTTTTTTAAATATCATTTATTTTTAAAATTTCATAATAGTTTAAACTATTTCATATCAATAGAAATCGATAATAAATAGTAAAAAAACACTAGCAAGGAATTTTACTTTTTGCAATGGTTAAAACTTGTTAAAATTTGAACTACATAATAAGTTTTTCTTTCTTTTATCACTTAGGAATCGTATAAGATGAAAGTCTCCTATAAAATTTTGAATGAGAGAAAAAAGTGAAGAATTCTCTTAATTTCAATAAATATCAACAACAATATGGTCATTGTCGTATAATAATGAGTAATATTTCATTTTTAGTTAGTACGTAAGTTTTTTTTTCCGAATAATTTATTTTTATGCGTAGTATATCATAATACAACCTCTCATCTTTTTCTTGTTCTCTAAATAATTCATTCTTGTATAGCGTATAAGTTCATTTTGTTATTGTTATTATTAAGCAACTTTTTTTATCTCTTAAACGATCATAATATAATCTCTCTTTAATATAAAATCAATCAATAGATCTCACTTTTTTTTTATCATATAAAGAGAGTAGGGGCCCTCTTTCTTATTTATTTTTTCTAGTTTTTATTTCAAGAACCTTCTCGAAATTTCTCCCATGTTCTATTTTCTCTTCTTTTTTTTTTCTTGTGTCAGAGACATCTTTACACCAAATATAACTTTTATTAAAATAAAAAAGGTAAATGATGAAGTAACATGCTTTCGACTTAAGAGTGACCGTGTATAAAATCATAATTTTTTAATTATTACATCAGTATTTATCTAGGATAAAATAATAATAATATAGAAATTAAGAATGAAGAAACTTGATTCAAAATAATAATTATAATTAAAAGAGAGAAGATACTCGAACACAATCGTTGTTTATGGTAAAAACAAAAAAAGAAGAAGAAGGAACTCAAATAATAAACTAAAATAAAAATAAAACATAGTCTAATTCTAAAGGTAATAAGTGACTAGGAAGTAGGAACTAACATATGTTGTGGTGTAGTGGTAAGACCATTCTATCCTTAATTAGAGGTTTCGAGGTCGAGCTCTAAGTAGGGAGAAAATCATATTGGGAGTGCCTCCCGAATGGGCTCTGCAGTCCACCTTTAACTAGAGGTTTCGAGTTTGAGTTTTAATTATGAAGAAAATCATGTTGGAAGCCCCTCCCAAATGGGCTCTGCAGTACGCTATTTGAATTTAGTCGAAGCTCCAACACGGACTCCGTGAAAAACCTAATATAAGTTGTGCCCTCATTTTTTTAAGACTTCTCCCGTGTTTGTAGTTATAAAATACTACTCCCCCGTTTTAAAAAGAATGACCTTCTTTCCTTTTTAGTCTGTTTAAAAAAGAATGACCTCTTTTCTTTTTTGGTAACATTTTAATTTCAGCTTTCCACATGACATGTTTAAAGCCACAAGATTGAAGGACAATTTAGTACATTTGATATAACTTTAATTTAGGACCACAAGATTCAAAAGTCTTCTTTATTTTCTAAAACTTCGTGCCAAGTCACTCTTTATGAAACAAAGGGAAGGGAGTAATATTATTTGAGTTTTTACTCTTTTACTCTTTCACTCTAGCAAAATTGATCAATTCGAATGATACACTTACTACAATATCCGAAATCGTCTTTTTGTGATTTTAGTAATTAAAAATATTATAAATGTATTATATTGTGGATGTCTATTATATAATTTATTGGATAAGTTTATAATTGGATAAATTTGTAATCAGATAAGCACGTAATTAGATAAGTTTACACAAATAGATGGCTCGTACAACAACTTTTAGAAAACATAAAATAATTGAGAATATTTTTTTGTGCTCGACTTATCAAAATAATCGCTTATTACATTTAAATGACTATGTTTCATTCTCCGAAGTGAATGAAGAAATACCATAACTTACCTTCTAAAGAGAGAATGATAAATGATATACATGTTATTTTGTGGTATCAAAGAGATTGCAATATATGTTTGGATAATTACAATTTATTTTTATCATTTAATTGTTACTCACTTATATTTATTCACTTCAATAATTGTATCAACGCATATAATTTTGATGAATATAGTTGCAATAGGTTATATATATTCGCTCACTTAACCTATTGTTTTCATTCTCTCATATAACAAAATACTATAAAGTTACACGCAATGAAAAATATAGTGCATTTGCATTAGATTTTGTGATGAAAAGAGAGTTTCCTACTCTTGCCGCGATTGTTAATTTGTCATTCCCTTCTATCAAGTTATAATAATATATATGTCATTATAATGTAAGAAATTATTATTTCACAGTTATATCATCTTAGAACTTTCAATAATATGGAAAGCAATTATATTGCACCCAAATTTGTAAGAGATCAACGGATAGATAACCCTATTGACACAAATTCCATCTCTGAAATATGGTTTAAAATTGATGGAGCTTTTAATCTCTTTTCATGATTTACTCATGCCTAATAAAGTAAAAATAGTGTGATTTGTGGTTTTAGTATATACACATATATAATGAATTTATAAGCATAATAAAGTTTGTTGCACTTGTAGTTGTTATACATAAACAAAGTCATTGTTGACATACAAATTGATTACTAGCTCCATCTGATGCATTTGAGTTTAAAGTATTTCGGATACAATCTCTATATCTTTATGAAATAAAATAAGGTATATATATATACTTTATCTTCTCCAAATTCTATTTATGTAGTTACATTAAATATATTATTATTGTTACTTTGTTGGGAAAGGCAAACACAAAATAAATGTGCACAACAGAGCGATAGCGGAAGAAAACCCAAGTCAAAACTTACCCTTCTATTTGAACCAAGAGAAGACAAAATAATGCAAGAATAAAATAGTTTGGGCAGCAAACTAATCAACCAAGCAAGCAAACAAATCAACACAAGAGACATCAAAGTTTAACGTGAAAAACCTCTTCGGTGTGAAGAGTAAAAACCACAAGGCCAAAGCTCCACTTTAATCAACAAGAGTTACAAAGTGTTCTCCAAAATGGTCACCAACAAAGTGCCAAACAATGAGCAACACAACTACAAGATAGCACCAAAAGCTAGAGAAACAAAAGGAGCAAAAATATCCAAATCGCAGCTACTGTTCACGAGCAGAAATCTGGAGCTACAGGACTCCAAATCACCCTCTCTCACTTCCCAATCAAAGATTAAGTTGAAAGGAACAAACTGTCCAAAAATCAACTCAATCGGATAAGAAACGAAGCGGGAATCGCGATTTGAAATTGATTGCTAGGGCTTGTGTGAAAATCTGCACTCTCTCACTATTCTCTCTATATGACTGCTCTCAAACTCTTGTGATTCTGCTCGAATAAGACCTAAAAGAAAGTCTTACATATGCACCATAATATTAAGCTTATGGACAAAAGTGGGCTAGTCAAATTGGGCTAAATTTATCCACAAAGGAAAGGAAGGAAGACCCAAAACCTTGGATTTTTATTTATCCACATAGAAAGGAAAAAAGATCCAAAATCCAATAATTATCAAGTGAATGAAGAATTTCTTTACGTTAAATTTAAGAGCTGAGAAGTAATTTTGACCTTTTTCTGTTTATTACAATTAGGTTCATTTAAATATGTTTCTATACATTGCACGATATCTAGTAGTAATAGTAAGTCAATAACAGCATGCTCAAATTAATTAAATGTTACGTTATACATCTTGCATGAAATGGGGTTCCTTCATTAGTCACGTCAACAAATCGTGCAAAAAATAACTACCTTCTATACTTTGTTTGGATGATGGTTTCTTATGTAATCAATTGATTTAAATATTTATTTTAAATTTTATTATATAATATTTTTAAATTTATCATAAAAATAAAAAAGTTTTATCCTCCCTCATTTTATTTAAAAAATTTATTGTCCTTTTCCTACTTTTTTTTCATATAGGTAAAAGAGGTGGTCTTAAATATTTCTTTTATTTCAATTTATATAGTTTTTTTTAAATATTGCGAAGATTAAAAAAAGGACAAAAAGCACACATCAAATTAATTGTTAACACTTCTTCATTCCATAACAATTAACTTAACAATCAAGTATAATAATATTTTGATGATAATTAAAATAAACAGTGTGTTTGAAATCACAGCTAACACCAATATAAGTTGGGACAATATGATTAAAAAATATTCACCCTTAATTAAATATCGCCCTCACTCACCAATCAACAACCTCTATGATGCATCGATTCAAATTTAATGAAATCTTAATACGATACGGAACATATCACAACTAAAACAGAAGTTAGCAATCCAAAGAGAAGCTTTAACTTGTACGTAAAAGAGGATAATATTAAATACCACTTTTATTTCAATATATCGTTCTAAGAAATGATGGGTTTGTTTTCCTTTAATATTTAAGAATATAATTTGACTTTATTTTGTTATTTTATTTTTAATCAAATAATATATCCTTACATAAATATGCATAATTTATTTTAAAATATAAATTTTAAACATTTTCATTTTATTCTTAAATTTTAGTATTTAGTCAAACACCTCACATAAATTAAGACAGAAAAAATATTAAACAAAATAAAATAAAAAAATAAAAAAAACATATCTAGGATCATCCTCCTATAAATAAAGTGTATGCAAACTTTATCTCTATCTTATGCAACATAAACAACATAAAGAGATTATTTCCAACACACGCTCGACTCAAGATAATGATATCATCAAATCAAATTGATTATTATATGAATGGTTTAATACATAGCCAACTCTTTAAAAATAAGATAACAATAAAATCACATCAATCGATGTTACCTAGTAATATATTTAGCAATACAATACAATGCAATCAAAAAATAATTTATACTTTCTTCGTTCATTTTCAATTGTCATGTTACACTTTTCGAAAGTTAATTTGATTAATTTTTAAAGTTAAATTAAATTACATTAATTCAATATTTTAAACAAAAAATTTAGATATTAAAAAATTATATGACAAGTACTATAAATTGTAATTTTGTTACATATCAATATGATAAAAAAATACACCCTTAATATTAGTCAAAGTTCTTATCGTTTGACTCTAAAAAAGAAACCATGACTGTTTCAAATATCTCCATTAAATTTAGTACTCCCCTGTCCCAATTTACGTGTAGTTTTTTCATTTTTTGAGTATCAAAACAATTTAAGTTTAACTGGTAAGTTGCGCGTGAAATCTTTAATTTTTTTAAATGAGATTTATATATTTATAAACTACATAAAAAAATACTATAAATCATAATGATTGAAAGATATATAAAAAATTTATTGTCAAAATAAACTTATTTAAATCTCAAAAGTCGAAAAGTCTCACATAAATTGAGACAAACGATGTAAAAAATTTAGCTCCACCACTTTCCAAACAAGGAAAATAGAAGAGTGCAAGGAACAACAAAAATCGTGCGATAAATTCAAAGAGAAGCTTTCCTAAACCGGCTTTATATGTATATAAAAAAATGAGCCCCCATGAACAACACAGAGTGAGACTAATCAACGCTAAATTATGGGTAACACGAAGCCCATTACTGCAGCTCCGGTTCTATCGGACCGGGTTCGAGTTAACGGAGTTGAAACTCCGGTGACGTTCACGGCGGAGGAAGGAATACTCCGATGGAGAGAAAATTGCTTGTCGATTGAGAAAGAGGTTCTCGGGATTACCGTCGAAGGTTCGAAAATTAAAATTAGGGCTATTAAGGAGAACGACGGCGGTGGAATTATTTGCTGCGGCGGGAATCCAGGAGGTACAGTGAGGAGGAGGATTTATGATTTGGAGATGTTATCTGAGGATTCTCTTCGAATTTGGAGTCAAAAGCTTCACGAATTCATTGATTCACTTGGTAATTTTTTTATTATAACTTTTTGAATAAGTTTCGTTTGCGATCTCTGCTAATTAGGCGGGATACCTTCCACTACAAATAGGAAGAAATTACTTAGAGACGTTTGATTTGAGGACGGGTTATATTGAGATTAATTATGCCGAGATAAGTTATATCTATTATCGTTTCTTATTAACAATTTGATTTGTTGTATTAAAAGTAATGTGCATTGTGTAATTTTTAAAAAGTTGTTTATATTTTTTTAAAAATACTCTTCAACTTATTTAGTACTCTTGCGGTTTCTATATGTATGATTCATTTTTTTTAGAATCTAAAAAGAATGAAATTTTTCCTTATTTGACAAATATTTAAAGATACTATCAATATTTTTATTTATATTGGGTCCCACTTATTTGGCAAAAACTCTATGAAGGTGTACTTTTTTTAATTTTGAAACATTGCAAAGTTTTCTTATATTTCTTAAACTTTGTACACAGTCAAACTATATCATACAAATTGGGACAGAGGGAGTAAAAAAACAGTTTGAGGGAGCTCAAGGGTAGTTTTGTCATTTTCATTGTTTTAACTCGTTAAGCAAATGAGGGATAAGGTAGTACTTTCTTAGGACTATATATGCTTATCGAGCATACCAAACGACTCGTAAATATTTTTGCCTCCACTAGAGGTTGAACCTAATAATATGACTCTCAACCCGCTTTCATTGATCATTAGGCCGCATACTTGGTGATATGATGATGGTCTTTCATTAGGCCGCATACTTGGTGATATGATGATGGTCTTATATTTATTGTTTAGTAGTTGCAACATAATTTGTCACTAGAAAGAGAACCTACTTTATTGAGTAATGGAGCTACAGAATAAACTTTATTGTGACTATCCATAATATACCTAATCTGTTAAGGACCGAGAATAAAGTAAATAATAGGTTTCAATACCATAATAATGCAAAAAGTTAAAATCTTAACCTTTTATATAGGTATGGGCGGGGTTGGACGAACCCAATAGCTTTTTCTTAGATTTTATATTTTTACTAGAAAATCCATAAAATATTTATTTATTTAATTGCGAACCCATTAACTGAGACAAGCTATGAGTTTGGTCACAAATAGTGGCGGAGTCGGGATTTTCACTTTGGAGTGTGTCAAAATATAAATGACTGAATTCATGAAGTAACCAAAGGGAGTCAATATAAAGTGTATGTATATATATATAAATAGAAGATTTTTTTCACCTAATTACCCAGTGTAATTTTCTGATTAGGACACCTTGAATACATGTGGGTGTGGGTCCTCTGTATACAGACAGAGGTTATTAACTACACATATAATACAAAAATTATGTCTTTTTTGGATTGTCATTGTATATAGCTTAGATTCATGGAGGAACATGGCTATGAATTTGGTAAAAGTATGAGCTTATATTTATTTAAAATGATAATAGAATTGAAAAAAGTACTAGTAAAAATTTCATGTAATATATATGAGTAAATATCTAGTTGGTTATTACTGAATAATGAATCTAGAAACTATCTGAGTGCATCTCTGTTTGCTTTAGTGAAAACAACTACTATATGAATTATGTACAGACAATTTCAAGTCCCATGAGGTATGTGTAAGGTTTGCATACATCCTATCCTCCTCAACCTTACTTGTGGAAGTATACTGATTATGTTATTGTAGTCGTAATTAGAACTCTCATGAGCACATTGAACAACGGTAATTTGTAGCACATTGAACAACGGTAATTTGTTTAAACTGCAAATGAAGAGACAGAAAATGCAAAATCTCTATGCATACTTGTATATGAAAGCATACAAATGGAAATGGTATCATTATCTTGTACTCGTAAGCATTAATTGTGATTACAGATTCGTTATCAAGATGGTGTATGATTAAATTACAAATTTGTGAATTTTACCTTGATTCCAACAAAACGACAGTATGAATTACTGGATGCTGAATTTCCAATTTATTCTTTCACAAAATGATAATATAAGTTCAGAGTAGCTCTGGACATTTCTAGGATTACAGTTCCCTTGACTTAATATGTTTCATTGGTTGACAGTTGAAAACATTACCATGTCTGACTATTGTTCAATGGTTTGTTATAAAGAAATCATTGGAAGTAGGATTGACTATTGATTTCAAGGGAAATGGAGTTTGATCTTTTCGACTTTTGAATCAAATTCCTTCAGTTTTTTATAAGATGTAAGTGGTGGTGCAGCCCTTTCCCTACCCCTGCGTGCAGGTCCGCTGGATGCTTTATGCACGGGGCTGCCCTTTTATATAAGTTCCCTGTTTTTCCAATTGAGGTTTTTGTTTCCTTCTATTTCAACGCTTGATCTCATTGTGTGATTGAACATGAAATATGAGACATCCCACTAGAAAATATTACATAATTAATGTTTGAAAAGAGGCTGAAAAGCTGATTCTTCATTATTGCATTGTTCTTAAACATACCGTGATCTCTTTAGCTAAGTTGCTTTCTCTCAAAAGAAAGAAACATTTCAGGCATGCTTCACTCTGATTATAGTTTAAAGTGATCGACTCAGTAGCTTTCAACATTAGTAAAAGCATAACTATTGATAGTATTCTCCTTATCATGGCTGCGTTTGTAATTATTATTTTTTTACTTTCATGGATCTTTATATGATCGATTCAGTATGTGACTTTATGGAATTTCAGGTCGGCCGAAGCGACTTTTTGTGTTTGTGAATCCTTATGGTGGAAAGAGATCTGCATCAAAGATTTTTATTGACAGTGTAAAGCCACTACTTGATGATGCAAATATCGACTATACAGTGCAAGGTTAGCAGCGTTGAATTTTCTTTCTATCCGCTTTTAGGTTTTTAAAAATAAGGTTGCTATCTGCTTCTAGTTATTGTTTGTTATATGCTTTTTCAGTCTGCGTCGTGATTTTTATTCTTAATTTTTGTCCTTAGAAACTAAATATCAGCTACATGCAAAGGAAGTTGCTAAATCATTGGATACTCTGAGATATGATGGAGTTGTCTGTGTCAGCGGGGATGGAATTTTGGTTGAGGTAGGTTTTTATTGCAACTTTTTATTTATTATTCTTTTATTGGTTGGTCAAGCCTATTGTCTTTTTGCGTTTGCACAGTCATAGTTGAACAATTTATGCTCAAGGGCTTCTGTCATTGTATACTTGTCGAAGGAAAGGCTTTACTTGTTTGTGGATTGGCGTTATGCTCTCTAGTTATAAAGCTAAATGGATTCTTTTTATTTAAAACACAATTCCCATTAGAAGATGTCAAAGACGGAAGTATCATAAATATATGTAATACTTTCACCTTCCTGGTGATGATAGTTCTTTTCAAGACATCGATTGATTCACTGTGAATCCAAAATCGGAGATCAAACATGAACCTTTTAAATAATTATCAATATAAGAGAAGGGGTATCATTGGATGTTTAAGCAAATTGATTTTCAAGATTCTTACAAGTTCAAAATGTTTTCGTGCTACCATGTGTCAAATTCTTCTCTTTTCTTTCTAGCCAAGGGTCTATTGGAAGCAACCTCTCTACCCCACAGAAGGTAGTGGTAAAGTTTGCGTATATCCTACTCTACGCAAACCACACTTGTGATCACACTGGGTATGTTGTTGTTATTGTTGACACTAGGGATGCATAAAAGGAAAAGTAGCTGGTTCATGAGCATGATATATTTAAGCTCAAACGTTTTTTGTAGTGAATGGATGGTAAACATATCAGTGATTCCTCTATTTTTTCAACTTTTAGTAGGTAGTTAATGGCATTCTTGAAAGAGAGGATTGGGATTCTGCAATAAAGATGCCTCTTGGAGTAGTACCTGCAGGTTTGTCTCCTTTATTTTTTTTCCTTTCGATTAACGCTAAGCTGGTTCTGCATATTTTGATTAGCTTCTTGATATCGAGTAATTTGGTTTCTTACATAGCCAGTTTTCTTACATGTTTATACAAATAATAAAAATGATTTTCTAAACTACTGGATTATTGCTCACATATAATTTTTAGACAAGTAATGAGAAGTATGACGTGCTGCTACACATTTCTATTACCTGTACATGTAGGATAGACATACTAACTCATGAAATGTCAGCAAATATAAAAAAATTCTTAAATGAGCGCCAGGTGATTAAGATAACTCCTGGGGAAGGTAAGGGAGCCCTGACAAACAAGCTAATGACACTTGACAGAAATATAAAAATGAGGTGCATCTCAAGAACATTTAAGGATAGGTAAGTCGGACACGATGCAATTTGCTCCAGCGAGAAAACATTAGTGTCAACTAAACAATCCTTTCACCTCAAGGACATTGTAGGATAAGTGAGATGCTACGTAACCTGTTCCAGCACAAAAATGATGGTGCAACTAATCGATCATATATAGAGGATGAGAATGGATCAGTTTTAAGCTTTAGTCTGTTGTTTCATACTAGTTTTAGTTTATGTGGAAACTCGTGGGAAACCAAGCTCTCATTTCAATCACATCATGCACACTGTTGTATGTAGAGGTTAGCTGGATTACATCAAATTTACCCCCTAATATTGCATAACTACCTCCCTGATTTGCTTGGGCAATAAACTGGGAGTTTTATCGGTGGAATTAATGAGTGTAATATTGCCTAAACATTGTAGTTTTTATGGGCTACTGTTTGGCCCATGTTTTTAAGATTGCTCTTATCACTGGAATTCGACATTTTTTCACTTTGGCATCAGGCCTGGTTTTCTTTATTTGTCATAAGTTGCTAATGCCTTGGAAACCACATTAAATAAGATGTGTGATTTATGAATTGTTTTCTAATGTACTAAGTGATTGTTTTCACAAGTATACATATTAGAATAAAGGTTTGCAATCATAACCAATTTATTGACGATAATATCTCAACATATAATTGGATGCCCTGAATGTGCGGACACCAATATTGAAAACATAACTCTCGTTTAATCAGGGTCTGTACTTCCAAAGGAATAACATGTCTTAATTCCATTATGCATTATGTCTAATCTTGGTAAACTAGTTTTTAACTGTTTGAAGATATTTGGCTTCTAGTTTGTGAACTTGGTGCTACTTCGATGTCTAAAGATTTTGGTTTTATGTGTGCCTTTGGCATCATTGGCTTTTGGTTGATATTTTAAAGTATGATCTGCATGGTTGTTGGTTAGTAACTTTTAGGAAAAGCTTGGTATGTAGAAGCCCTTTCAGTTTCTTTATAATTGTGAGACATATTGTTAATACAGGCACCGGAAACGGCATGGCAAAGTCTCTTCTAGATGCTGTTGGTCTACCTTGTACTGCATCCAATGCAACGCTTGCTATTATTAGAGGTGGAGAATTACTAGGCTTTTGGAAGAAAAAAACCTGTAGTTTCTGCATGGTGAAGTTTCAATTACTCTTTCTTTCTCAATTACGGCTAAGAAGCTTCATTTCTTGCAGGGCACAAGCAATCACTAGATGTAGCTACTATTACACAGGGGCAGAACAGGTTTTTTAGTGTGCTGATGCTTGCCTGGGGTATTACATCTTCCATTCTTTCCTGTGGTTTCAACGACACTGATTTGAGTTCGTCCTATAATTAAGTACTTAACGAATCAGAATAGACAATTATAGCTGATATTTATATTGAGTCTGAAAGTTTCTTGTTTTCCAGGACTTATAGCTGATATTGATATCGAGTCTGAGAAGTATAGATGGATGGGTAGTGCTCGAATAGATTATTATGTACGTTTCACATTCTGTTTCCTTTGAGTTTCGTGATTATTCTCTTACCTCTAAATGTCGAATTGGATTTTGTTCGTATCATCATATTTAATGGTATAACAGCTCACACTGCTTTAAGGCAGTGGTTCCGGGTACTTTATGTACACGGGTTGCCTAAAGCATCATCATTATGCTCTTTAATCTCTAGTCCAATACTATTTGGCCAGGCAATACAACGAATATTTCGCCTTAGGAGGTACAATGGTTGTATAAAATTTGTGGCTGCACCAGGCTATGAAACTTTTGGAGAACCAGCTGACCTGGAAGGTGAAACTATTAGTGAAGTTAAATCGAATTTCGTTCAGCACAAGGGATATTGTGGTCCTGCTTTGCAGATGAAGGATTTCAACCGTAAGATTGAGGGGCCTTTTGTATCAGTTTGGCTTCATAATGTACCTTGGGGAGGTGAAGATGCTCTCGCAGCACCTGACGCCAAGGTTGGTTTTTGTTACTTTGAACATAACTTAATTGGTACCTATTAGTACATCTTTTACTTGAAAGGCGACCTTGACATAACTAGTAAAGTTGTAGCCATGCGATTAGAAGGTCAAGGGCTCGAGCTGTAGAAGGGTAAGACAACTACGTACAATAGACCCTTATGGTCCACCCTTCCCTGAACCTGCGCATAACTTGGATCTTTTACTTGTAAAAACACCTAAATTATACCTTGGTACTTTTGCAGTTTTCAGATGGTTACTTGGACTTGGTCGTGATAAAGGACTGTCCAAAGTTAGCGTTGCTATCATTGATGACCGAGTTGAGCAAAGGCGGCCATGTAAAATCACCACATGTCTTGTACCTCAAGGTAGAGTTATCGTTTCATCCTTAAGCTTCCATTTTCCAAGCTCTCATCTCTTAGACAAACTCTCTTTTTTGTGTTACTTTTTGAAATATATCAATGTTGTTTCATTTGATTAGTTAATTATTTTGTCTCAACACCCCCCCCCCCCCTCATGTGCTGTGCTGATTCTTCTTCATGGACCGAACTCATGAAGTATCGTTTGATTTTGGTGTGACCGTGAGATATGAACCACATAATACCTCTTTTATGCTCTGATACCATGATTATCGTCAACCCTTTTTAGTTAATTGTATATCGTCTCAACAGAACTCCATGCATGTGATGTGTTGAAACTACTCATAAAATGCATGCTTTATATAAAATTAAGGGAAAATGTAGAAGTACCTCGCTAGACTATGACCCAAATCTCAGAGACACATCTTAACTAAACTAAGGTTCTATTACCCCCTAAACTCATTTTTTAAATTTTTTTACACCTTTTTGGCTTACGTGGCATTCAAATATCTCCCACGCACCTCAACTGTGTGGAGTCACGGGGTGTGCCACATAAGCCAAAAGGTGTACAAAATTACAAAAAAAATGAGTTCAGGGGTAATAGGACCTTAGTTTAGTTAAGGTGTGTCTCTGGGATTTCGGTCATAGTCTAGGGAGGTACTTGTGTCTTCTCCCTAAAATTAATTTGAACGTAAAAATAAGGTTGTTGATTATTGTAAAACAATTACAGGTTAAAGCATTTGTTCTTGAGCCTGGCACACAGTTAAATGATGGATCAAAAGAAGGGATTATAGATGTAGATGGTGAGGTTCTTGCAAGAGGTAAAGGAACTTACAAATCAAATTACAAGACATTGATGACATATGACAAACTCCATATAAATGTAGATCAAGGGTTGGCTACTGTTTTTTCTCCTAGTACCATTTCTTAAAAACATTTTTGGCTGTATTTTTCTCTTGAAGGAGATTTTTTTTTTTTTTTTATTAAACGAAGTCATGTATGTACTATGATAATAAAAAGGAAAAATTGTATATAATAACAAACTATTAATTCAAATTAAATGCTATAAATATAGTTTGATTTAATTGTACCCCATAGCAAACTGTTACTATTTCGCCTCTCTCCTGATAAATTTCGCTCGCCACTCTCATTTTTTATACAAACGCAAATGTATAAAGTGCGTTTGTGTTTGTATAAAGCAAGAGAAAATTGTATATATACATATATTTTCGTTCCCCTCTCTTCCCTCTCCCAGATCTCGCTCTCTCACTCGCCTCTTACTTTATACACAAAACGCAAATGTATAAAATGCGTTTGTATTTGTATAAAGCGAGAGAAAATTGTATATATACATGTATTTTTGTTCCCCTCTCTCCCCTCTCCCAGATCTCGCTCGCCACTCACCCAGATCTCGCTCTCTCACTCACCTCTCTCACTTTATACAAAAACGCAAATGTATAAAATGCGTGAAAATTGTATATATACATATATTTTTGTTCCTCTCTCCCAAATGTCGCTCGCTCACTCGCCTCTCTCACTTTATACAATTGATCTTTTGTATATGTATACCAAAGCAGATTATACAACTGTTGTCTCTTGTATATGTATAGCGAAATATATATATTTATGTTTGCTACGGAGCGCAATTATGCAAACTTTGCTATAACATACAAATATAAATTTTGTATTTGCTATATGTGAAAGTTGCTCTAATAAAAAAGGGTAAATAGAAGAAAGAATAAAGAAGTATTAGAACACAGTAGGGCCTATTCGGGGGTGATGTTCCCAACATGATTTGCTTCATACTTAGGGCTCAAACCTGAGACCTCTACTTACGAGTGAAACAATATTACTAATCATGTTGGTTATTAGAAATGTTTTAATATTTTATACAGTGTAGTTATCTTTTATTTTCGACTATTAATATTAGATTTTTGTTTGTATACGTAACATCGATCTAAATTTCACATCTCATCACCAATATTCATTGATTTATCTAGAGATCTATTACGTGCCACCAACCTCGTCCGAGTATTTATAATTATTGAAGTCTCATAATTAACACATGACTTTTTGTTTGTGAAATCACCAAGTACGGGTCGGGTCGGGTCCTACACCATGGCCTACATTTTCATACTAACCACACAAATCATTGTTCATTGACACTGATACATTGTTGGCACGAGAAGAAACAAGTGTTTTGGCGTGCCAAAGATTTTGACTTGAAAATCGAGAAATTTTATACTCTCTTTCGTTTCAATTTATTTATCTTAGTTTCTTAAAATATTTTTTTTCTTTTTCGACAACTTTTTTTTTTCTTCACGTAACATGTTTGAAACCACAAAATTAAAAGACATCTAGATACATTCTACTGTCTACATATCTTTAGTTCAAAACCACAAGATTTAAAAATCTTTATTACTTTCTTAAATTTCATGTCAAGTCAAAATTAGACAAACAAATTAAAACGGAGAGAATAATATACTAACTGAATTTTCATTTATCTCAAATTTAACCCTCTTCAATAATAGAACATATTACAATTCTATATACACAAACTCTAGGCCTATTTGC
>JAJOOO010024895.1:0-19669 GCA_029582685.1 Solanum piurae | reverse complement strand
AGTTATGACCATCTGAAGTTGACCCATCAATAATTTTCAGCAAACTGACTGTTGACTCTCATCTACGGTCAGACCTACGGACCGTGGATCGAATGACGGTCCGTGCTGGTCGACCGTAGTTTGTGTCAGAGGCTGGGTGGAAGGGGTCTTGATCCACGGACACAGACCACGGACCGTGGTCTGATCTACGGACCGTAGGTCTGTCCGTGGGTCGAGACTTAGCCATTTTCTGAGCTGGATCTGGGAGGGGCTGCAGTGGGGAACCACGGACCACCAGCACGGGCCGTGGTCTGACCTACGGTCCGTGGATGGTGACCGTAAGTTGCACCTGCAACTTCTCAAAATCTGCATTTTTGGTCTGTTTCGAATACGGGGTGTTACATCCAGGGTGTAGACTTGAGTCGTGACATTTAACCTACTAAATTTAACTTGTCTTGAAATGGTGCGTTTACGATCTTCCTACTTTTACATGCTCCAACGAGTTTTCTTAAGATTTTTGGGTGTTTTTTTTCTTTTATTTTGCAGTGTTCTACTTTATTTTAATTTTTTAATTAATAATTAATTAAATAGATATTGCTAAAAGACATTGATGACTTTTAAATTTCTTCATTCCATTAAATTTAATTTTACCTTATTTTATATAAATATTTTTTCTAATTCAATTTCAAGTTTAATAACAATTCATTAATTTTTTAAGGGATAAGGCAAGTACCCCATAGACTATGATCAAAATTCCAGAGACACGCCTAAACTTAACTAGGGTCCTATTACCCTAAATAAATGGAGAAATTAGGATTTATATATTCATCAAAGTAGTATACTTCCTGCCTGTAGTTTTAGTTTTAGCGTTGAAGAGGCACTTATAGAAGCAGATTGGGAAGAAAGAAAATTGAGTATTTTATGAATGACTTTGAAGATGCAATGCTTAGATATTATTCGGATTATATGATGAAGGTACAACTCATTTTTATAATTTTCTCAGTAAATAGTTGGTTATTGCTTTAAGTCGCCCGAGTAAATTGTGATAGCCATGTTTTGCTAACACATTAGAGAGCTTGAAAGAGAAGGATAAAGTGTCTACATACTGCTAATGGTATCTACTACTACTAGTTTATTACTGAGAAGTTTCTTCTACTGTTGAGGTTGGTCCGGTATTTGATTTATTAATTCATTTGTCCTATCATACTTCAAAATTCATAAGGGTCATGGTGGAACACCTGAAATGGTATAGTTATAAGTGGTGAGTGAAATTAAAGTAAATGGAGTAGGGTGAATTATCATCTTTTTATGAATTCTTAAATAGATATTAATATATTAATGATAGTAAGAGTTGATATTAAATCTATGATTTTATATTTTGCTTAATTAAAAAATATTGAAGTTTGCCAAAAAAAAGGACACAGTCTTTTATTTTTAAAAAAAAGGAAAGAAAAGTTGTGTTCTTTTAACAATAGAAATAATTAAGAATTATATATATATATATAAATTTTAATACAAACATAATAATAATAATAATAATAATAATAATAATAATAATAATAATAGTAGTAGTAGTAGTAGTAATAATAATAATAATAATAATCATCATCTTCTTCTTTTAAAAGTCTTTTATAAAATTATTTAAATTTTAAATTGAGAAGTTAATTAGTTTTAAAAGATAAAGATCTAAGGGTGTGTGTTTCCCTTTTTGAGGGAAGTTATCACATATTTAATTCGAATAATAATATTATAAATATGTTTGTTTGTACGGTTATTTTAATATATATTTTTAAAAAGGTAAAATTGCCGGTGGCAGAATTGTTAACAGAAAAATTAAAATTTGAATTTAAAATTTTAAAAATGTAAAATAGAGAATCCAAATTAACCCACACAAACAAATAAAAAATAAAAAATGTCAAGTTTTTTTTTTTTTGAATTTAAAAGTGGTTACTCAAAATTATTCAACGGCTCACATACACCTTTTCTCTACATATTCATTAATATATACAATTAAAATAATTATGTATCTCTTCTAATATAAATTTTCATTTTCTTCTTTTTTATTCTTTCTCTTAAAATCTCATATGAAGATAATAAAACACATCGATGTAGGAGAGCTTCATAAAGATATTGAATCCGTGATATTAAACAAGGAAAAGAGGAATAATTGGTTTATTTTTCTCTCAAATATAATCCAATTTATACTCTGGTATGTATTGTTTATTTGTTGCATCGTATTATCTATTTTTTTCTCAAAATTATTTGAATATCTACTTGGTCTGCTTATGTTTATGATGATATGTTAAATTTATCTTTGCAATCTTTTAAACAAATAATCTGCAATTTTTTATAGTGTGCATCTGCCGCTTGAAAGTTTTAATAAAATTACATCATAATTTCACTCAAAAAATAAGTAAAGAGGCTTACAACATAAATCTTTCATAACCACATAATCGAAAAGAGGTTTAACAATATTTTTCTTTTGATGACTTTGAACTAGGAAAGAATTCTAACTAACAAAATAAAATAAAAATGTATTTTGGAAGTAAGAAAAATTGTAACAATTAATAAAGTTGAAGTAATTCGTATTTATCGCATCTCTTACTTTACTTTGTTAATTTTCTTCTCATTTTATTTTGTTTCAGATAAATTTGATCAAGTGCACAACTAGATAGCTTTTGCCCTTTTTAATTGTCTCAATATGTATTGCATTTTTTATTAATTCTTTTATATAATTATAATGTTTAAGGAACTGTCGTGTTTAGGTTTTTTATTTTTCAAGTATAATTTGAATGATATTTGGGATAATTGTAATTTGTGTTTTATAAAATTTAACTACCTAAAAGAAACTTCAATGTTTTAAAATTAACTAACACTTTATTTGCATGTTTGTTATGTATAATTTGAGTATTATTTGACATAACTCTATTTCTCGAAGAAGTCTTAGCAAATATTATTAATGATTATTTAAGACATCAATGAAAAGTTTCTGGCATGATATCAATTTAGAGTTTTACGCAAATACATGCTATAACGTTATCATTTTCCATTTAAATATTATTTGATAATTATTTTTCGTAATTTTATATAGTTTCTCATATTGGGCATATTGCATTAGAAAATAAGTTTAAGAAATATAAGAAGATTTTTCAAAATTTTAAACTTACCCTTCAAATTTAAAAAGAGTATATTTTACGATTTTTTTGGACAAATAATTGAGATCTAACAAGAATAAAATGTTGATAGTATGATTAAATAATGAGATGTGTCACTCTTTTTTACACTAACTAAAAAATTAAGTATGTCATATAAATTGGAATATGGAGATTGGAGAATATTTGTTAATTCAATATGATTTAATGTTTCATGGGCCTCTAATCATTTGGTGTTAAAAAGTGGCATGCTAACTAGCGAATCTGTAGTCAAGGTTAAGGATCCAAAACATGTGTACTTACCTAATGGTGAAGTGTCATATGTGACTCATAACGAATCCTGTCACATTTGTCCAAGAAGTATGATCACAAATGTGTTTCACATACCAGGGTTCAAGTATAATTTATTGTCAGTAAGCAAGGTGACTAAGGAGTTAGATTGCTCAGTCACTTTCTTTCCATATTTTTGTGTGTTTCAGGAGCTTTACATTGGCAAGGTGATGGAGATAGGTAAGAATGATGATGTCTTGTACTTGCTGTTAAAAAACATTACACAAGACCAGTAAAGCACCAATCATATGTAGTGTAAGAAAAGAAACAAGAAATACAACAACTATCAGAAAAGGAAGTGGATATATAGCATAAGAGGCTAGGTCATTGGTCATCTCATATGTTGAGTAAAGTACTAAACAAATGTAGTGTACGCCCTTGTGCAAAACAAACAAGAGGTGTGTGTCACGCCTCAAGCCTACACCCTGGACGTAATTGACACTCGAGAATCATTGTTGACCCCAAGCGAACCCTTGGCCTGGCTCAACTCTCAGCGGAAGACTTACTCAATATAACATGAACTCAAATTTAAAGCTTTAACTCAAAAGTCTCAAATAAATAACTCAGAATATAATAGAATATTCAACTAGCCAGAAATAGGCAACTCAAGTCTTTAAGATATTTAACAATGGAAAATGAAACAAACTCATCAAAATCTACTGTCTATATATGAAGCCTCTAATAACTATGATGGAAGTCGGGACAAGACCCAAGACATCCTAACAAAACTGAAAAGTAAATGGAAATCCTCCAGAAGCAAGGAGGCTCACCAAAGCAACTCGAACTACAAGTGGTATCAACTAAATTCCTGTTGATGACCCTGGTTACCTGTATCTACATCATAAAAGATGCATGACAAATGACATCAGTACATGAAATGCACGGGCATGGAAGGGGAACTCTAAAGCATAGACATAAGCTTGAACTGTAAAAAGGGAAGGACATACTCACCTCATATCAACTCAACTCAACTCAAGGATACTCAATGATACTCAAAGATGCTCAAAGGTACTGAAAGATCCTCAAAGATACTCATTTATACTCAAACTCAGAAGTACTCAACTCAATTCAATATAAAAGTAACATTAAAGATGCATTATAAAAAAATCTTTTAAAATAGTAGATGATAACTCAATGTATTTAAAAATACAATAATAACTCTTTTACTCTTATTTGGGAGATTCTCTAACCGACAACCATCACTAGGAGCTATGTGATGATACAACGTCTCACCCACGCTTCCAGAACTGTCCTATACCTTGCCGGAGTATAGGACATCCTCAACTAAGTAGATGCACTAAGCTATGCTTAAAAGCAATAAGAAATCATCTAAAAAGTATGACCCTTTCTATCCATGTTGGCATACATGGTTTATGAAGACTTTGAGTTGGTTGAACTCATCATCATATCGGTGCTCAATACTACTCCCAATAATATAACTCATGCTCATATGTTTAAAAACATTTCCTAATCCTCAAACTTTGAGATTATTACTCAAAAGGTTCTCTTAAAAAAGATAGTGCTCAAAATTCCTCATGAACTCATTTGGAAATCGAAGTTTCCTCTCATTTTAAATGTAAAAACATTTACTCTTGGGATTACTTAATTCCCATATATTCATTTTGAAAAATAAAACTCAACTCTCATCCTCCTCATACTCAAGTACTCAAGTCTTAAAATAAATTTTAAAAGTTTGCAAAAGACTTCTCAAAATGACTGAAAAGAACTCCCTCGAACTTGACTCTTAATCTTTTCTTGAATTTGAAATATGAATTCACGATTTATGATTCATGAAATGAAGGATCTAATGATGATTAAATGTGATTTAAAATATTAAAATTAGGAAAGGTGTGAAGGTACACTTCAAAACAACTTAGACGGGATGAAAGACGGAAAAAAGATGGGGCAGGCGACCCTGGCGCACTCAGTGGTGCGGGGAACCAGCCCCTAAACTTCAGAGACCCCTTTCTGGCACACTTCTGGTGCAGCGCGCCAGTCACCCTGGCACATCAGTGGGGCGTCACGCCACCCCTTCCCCAGATCACCCCGACGAATTTTCCTTCCCAATTTTTGGCCCTAATTCACCTAGAAACAAATGGTTTCCTCGAAACTCTCCTAGATTCGAATACCCAACCTTAATAAAAGAAAATCCACTCATAAACAACCCTCAAACTCCTAACATTCATCTAAAAAATCCATCAAACCTCATTATTTAAGATTTATGAAATGAAACTTCAATAAACTCATCAAGAACTCAAATCATTCGACCTCAAGAATGAAATTACATATTAAAATCATATGATTGACGTGTGGGTGACCGAACCCAATACTATGAGAACTTACATACCTCCTTAGGATCGAATCCATGTCGAAATCCCTCGACGATTGCAAGAAAATCTTGAACGCCTTAATCATTTCTCCCTTTTCCTCTTCTTGAACTTCTCTCTAAATCCTAAGCGTATTTTAGAATTGTGAAAACTGGTCTAAGTCAATTTAGACCCCTAAAATATAACTAAAAATGAGTTAGGCTAGTGGGGGTAAGGAAAAGACCAAAATACTCCTCCTTAATTCGAATGAATTTCCTTAATCGGACACGCTGAACTCAAATAGGCATACTCCCTCATCCGAACTTGAAAATTAACAAACTTGATGGCGTTGGAAAGAGGACTGAACGATATTTCATTTGATACCTTATGGGCCACCTAACTTATCTTGTACAAAAAGTTATGGCCGTTTGAAGTTGACCTTAAACTCACAACTTAAGACTATCTTGCAAAATTCTCAATTTAACTTTTCCAATTTAGTTGTTTCTAAATTTAGCCCTTTCTAAGACCGAGGTGTTACAATATCTCCCCCTTGGGAAAATTCGTCCTCGAATGAGATTACTCTAAATAAACTAAGGGTGGCAATATCTAACACCAAACATGCAATTTAACATAACATAACATATCAAATTAAAGAGTGTTTTACAAAAAGTCATTACCTTGGTCTGGAATTTCTCCGAAAAAAAAGAGATGTGGGTATCTATTCTTCATATCCTCCTCATCCTTCCAAGTAGCTTCCTCAACAAACTAATTCCTCCATAAGACCTTGACTGATGCTACCTCCTTGGTCCTCAACTTGTGAACCTGACGATCAAGTATTTCAACAGATATCTCCTCATAAGATAGGTTGTCCTTAATACCAATATTTCCAGTAGCTATAATAAGTGAAGGATCACCCATACACTTCTTCAGCATTGAAATGTGGAATACAGGATGAACTGTTGCTAACTCTAGCGGTAACTCGAACTCATAAGCTACATTGCCAATCCTCTTGGTTATCCTGTATGGACCAATATACCGGGGACTAAGCTTCCCCTTCTTACAAAATCTCATAACACCTTTCATGGGAGAAACCTTCAAGTACACCCAATCATCCACCTCAAACTCCAAGTTTCTTCTCCTAACATCAGTATAGGATTTTTGATGACTTTTTGCTGTTTTCAACCTTTCTTGAATGCTCTTCACTTTCTCCATAGCTTGATGAACCAAGTCTGGTCCTATCAACCCAGCTTCACCAACCTCAAACCATCCAATAGGAGATCTACATCTTCTCCCATAAAGAGCCTCATAGGGAGCCATTTGGATACTAGAGTGATAACTATTGTTGTAAGCTAACTCAATGAGAGGCAAGTGATCATCCCAATTACCCTTGAAATCAATCATACACGCCCTCAACATATCCTCTAAAGTTTGAATTGTACGCTCATCAGTCTGATGATGGAAAGTAGTACTCAAATTTACCTTCGAACCCAAACCTTTCTGGAAAGACTTCCAGAATTGTGCGGTGAATTACGCACCTCTATCTGAAATGATGGACACCAGAACTCCATGATGTCTGACTACCTCTTGAATATATAATCTGGCATAATCTTCTGCTGAGTAGGTAGTCTTTACCGGCAAGAAATAGACATATTTAGTCATTTGATCTTCAATCACCCAAATCGAATCATGCTGCATGCGAGACCACAACAAACCAATAATGAAATCCATATTGATCATCTCCCACTTCCATTCTACTGAGTAGGTAGTCGTAACCAGCAAGAAATGGACTGAATTGTTGGCAATTAAGGCACTTAGCAACGAACTCTACAATACACCTTTTCATACTACTCCACAAATAGACTTCTCTCAAGTCACGCTAAATATTTTTTGAACCCAGATGGATAGAGTATCTGGAGCTATGAGCTTCCTCCATGATCCTCTCTTGGAGTTAATCCACCTTTGGTACACATAATCTACATTGATACCTCAATACACCATCTCCCCCTTGTTAAAAATCCATCACTTTCTGCTTATGAACATTTGCCTTTAATTCAAGCAAAACAGGATCTTGGTCTTTTTTCTCTTTCACTTCGGACACTAGTGATGATTCAACCATATTCATCACCACCACTTCACCTTCATTTGAATCCATTAACCAGACTCCCAATTGTGCAAGTCTGTGCATGTATTTGGCTAACTTTTTCTTTCCTTCCTCAACATAGGAAGTACTGCCTATAAAAAACCTACTCAAGTCATCAACAACAACATTAGTCTTACCTGGGTGATATAGAATACTTATGTCATAATCCTTGAGTAACTCCAACCACATCATCTTTCTGAGATTAATCTCTTTCTGACTGAATACATACTGAAGACTCTTGTGATCGGTGAACACATCAACATGGACACCATAGAGATAGTGACCCTATATTTTCAAAGCAAACACTACAACAACCAACTCTAGATCATGGGTTGGGTAATTTTTCTCGTGAATCTTAAGCTGTCAGGAGGCGTAAGCTATAACTTTGACATTCTGCATCAATACACAACCCAGTCCAACTCTGGATGCATAATAATACACCACAAAGCCTTGTGTATCCTCCGGTAAGGTCAACACTGGGGTAGTAGTCAATTGCATTTTCAATTCCTGGAAGCTTTTCGCACAAGCTTCAGACCATTGAAACGTCATTGTATTCTGAGTCAACTTTGTCAATGGGGATGAAATAGATGAAAACCCCTTAATAAACCTTATATAATAACCAACCAATCCCAAGAAACTCCTAATATCAGTTGGAGATGTGGGTCTGGGCCAGTTCTGCACTGCCTCAATCTTTTGAGTGTTAACTCGAATCCCTTCACCAGAAATAACGTGGCCTAAGAACGCCACTGACTCAAGTCAAAACTCACACTTGGAAAATTTGGCATACAACTCTCTATCTTTGAGAGTTTGAAGAAATACTCTGAGATGACTAGCATGATCCTCCTCATTTCTCAAATAAATTAGAATGTCATCAATGAATATGATAACAAACTTATCAAGATAAGGCTTAAACACTCTGTTCATAAGGTCCACGAACGCTGCATGAGCATTAGACAAACCAAAAGACATAACTATAAACTCATAATGATCATAGCAGGTCCTGAATGCAGTTTTTGGAATATCACATTCCTTTACTCTCAACTGATGATAGCCAGATCTGAGGTCTATCTTAGAAAAGCAAGTGGAACCCTGAAGTTGATATAAAAGATAATGAATTCTCGGAAGGGGATACTTATTCTTTATTGTAATCTTGTTCAACTGATGGTAATCAATACGCATCCTAAGTGAACCATCTTCCTTCCTCACAAATAAAACCGTAGCATCCCAAGGTGAGACACTTGGTCAAATGAAACCTTTATCAAGAAGGTCTTTCAACTGCTCTTTTAACTCTTTCAACTCAGCGGGAGCCATTCTATACAGCAGAATAGAAATAGGCCGAGTATCAAGAATAATATCTATACCGAAGTATATTTCTATCTTAGGAGGGACTCTGCGAAGATCATCTTGAAAGACCTCTAGAAATTCGCTCACAACTTGAACTGACTGAATATATGGTGTCTCAACACTAGAGTTATTGACTCAGACTAAGTGATAGATGTACCCCTTGGAAACTAACTTTCTAGCCTTAAGGTACGAAATAAAATGACCCTTAGGCACTATTGAACTACTCCTCCACTCAATAACTAGCTCATTAGGAAACTGGAAATTAACTACTCGGGTCCTACAATCAACTGAGGCATAACAGGCATGAAGCCAGTCCATACCTAGAATAACATCAAAGTCCACCATATCTAACTCGACTAAGTCAACCATAGTGTCCTTGTGATTGATAGAAATGGTACCATCACAATAAACTCTCTCAGCAAGAATAGACTCACCATCAAGTGGGAAAACACTGAAGGGTTCAAGAAGTTGTTCGGGAATAATATCAAACCTCATAAAAATATAAGGAGTCACAAAATATAGACTCACACCTGGATCAAGCAATGCATATATATCAAAAGTAAAGACTTTGATCATACCAGTGACAACATCTGGTGAATTCTCTTGCTCTTGCTGACTGGTGATATCATATACACAGTTTGCTCATCCACCTGCCTCTAAAGTAGCTCATATAGGTGCAGCCCTGTCTGGCGGAGCCACTGAAGAAAATTGTGCTCTATTATCCCCATTACCACACCCCTGCCTGTTCTTAGGGCACTCTATCATGAAGTGACCTATCTGACTACACTTGAAACAACTAGTGGATCCATCTCGACACACTCTTGGGTGGTTCCTACCACACTTAGCACATGCAAAAATCCAATTACCTCCCTGTGCCACACTACCTTGAGATTGCGCAGGTCTGGCTCTGAAGTTCTAAGAATTTTGATTCTTAAACTCACCTTTGTTCCTTGGTGCAGGTGCACTAGCAGATGATAAAGCAGGTCCAATTGGCTTTGGTTGAAAAGATGACCGATTTGCATTACTCTTCTGATGCCCAGACTCATTTCCTGTTGTCTTAGCCTTCTTGTTTCAGAACTCTTCTCTATATCTCAGCTTGTCCTTCTCAACCTGCTGCACATGGATCATAAGCCTTGCTATGTCCATGTCCCCTATCAACATCGCAACCTTATCCTCTTTACTTGAAAGACAAGACAACCCAGACACAAACAAGCTCATCCTGCTCCTCATATCAAAAACCATATCCGGAGCATAACAGGATAGTTGAGTGAACTTGAAGTTGTACTCATGCATACTCATGGATTCCTTCTTAAGAGTAAGGAATTCTCTTACCTTCGCCTCCCTCAAATCACAGGGAAAGAAAATCCCCAAGAAGTCCTCTTCGAACATACCCCATCTCATAATTAGTGCACCCTCGGCTCTACTCTTCTTCCATTGGTCGTACCAGACTCTAGAAACACCTTTCAAGTGGTATGCATCTAGTTCTACATGCTCAAAATCAGCAACATGCAAAACCTCAAACACTTTCTGCAACTCTTCCACAAAGTTTTCCGGATCCTTAGTGACACTTGAACCGGTGAAGTCTTGAGGATTCATCCTCAAGAACTCACAGATCATGGATGTATCAGCCACATCCTATCGAACCGCTCTTTATTGATCAACTTGATTGGCCACAACTTGACTCAACATCCAGATAGCATTCCGGAACTCAGCAATAGTGACCTCTACTTGGGGTTGCACTTCTGGTGCATTAGGAACCCCTTGATCCTGGGATCAACATTCCTCCTAGCAAGATGACCTCGAATAGCTCTTTGTGGAGGCATGATCTAAAAGATACGCGCAAGTACGAATTAGAAGAAATTTTTATAGAGTTGAACTCTATCGCATGAAAAGAGTATGAAAAAAGTGAGATATTTCTTAAATATTGTAGCCTCCTAATTATAGATGTGGCGCGCTTCACACTGATAACTAAGACTCTACAAACATGGCTTCATAGACACCTTAGGAATCTTGAACTCTGGGCTCTGATAACAAGTTTGTCACGCCCCGAGCCTACACCCTGGACGTAACTAGTACTCGAGAACCATTGCTGGCCCCATGTGATCCCTTTGCCTTGCTCAACTCTCAGCGGAAGACTTACTCAATATAAGATGAACTGAAATGTAAAGCTTTAAATAAAAAATCTCAAATAAATAATTCATAATATAATAGAATATTTAACTAGCTAGAAATAGGCAACTCAAGTCTTTAAAACATTTAACAATGGAAAATGAAACAGACTCCTCAAACTCTATTGTATATCTATGAAGCCTCTAATAACTATGATGGAAGTCGGGACAAGATCCATGTCATCATAACAAAATTGAAAAGTAAATGGGAATCCTCCGGAAGCAAGAAGGCTCACAAAATCAACTCAAACTGCAAATGGTATCAACGAAGTATCGATTGATGACCATGGTTACCTATATCTGCATCACAAAAGATGTAGGCCAAATGGAGTCAGTACATGGAATGTACGAGCATGTAAAGGGTACTCTAAAGCATAGACATAATCTTGAACTGTAAAAAGGGAAGAACATACTCACCTCATCTCAACTCAAATCAACTCAACTCAACACAAGGATATTCAATGATACTCAAAGATATTCAAAGGTACTCAAAGGTACTTAAACTCAGAAGTACTCAACTTAGTTCAATATAAAAGCAATAATAAAGATGCATTATGAAAAAATCTTTTAAAATAGTTGATGATAACTCAATGTATTTAAAAATACAATAATAACTCTTTTACTCTTATTTGGGAGATTATCTAACAGACAACCATCACTATGAGCTATGTGATGATATTACGTCTCGTCGACGCTGTCAGAACTGTCATATACCTTGCCGTAGTATAGGACATCCTCAACTAAGTGGATTCGCTAAGATATGCTTATAATCAATAAGAAATCATCTAAAAGTATGACCCTTTCTACCCATGTTTGCATACATGGTTTATGAGGACTTTGAGTTGTTTGAACTCGTCCCCATATCTGTGCTCAATACTACTCCCAATACTATAACTCATGATCATATTCTTAAAAATATTTCCTCATCCTCAAACTTTGAGATTATTACTCAAAATGTTCTCTTAAAAGAGATAGTGCAAAAAACTCCTCCTAAACTCATTTGGAAATCGAAGTGTCCTCTGATTTTAAATGTAAAAACATTCACTCTTGGGATTACTTAGTTCCCATATATTCATTTTGAAAAATGAAACTCAAATCTCCTCCTCCTCATACTCAAGTACTCAAGTGTTCAAACAAAATTTAAAAGGTTGCAAAAGACTTCTCAAAATGACTCAAAAAAACTCCCTCGAACTTTACTCTTAATCTTTTCTTGAATTTGAAGTATGAATTCACGAGTTATGATTCATGATATGAAGGATCTCATGATGATTAAATGTGATTTAGAATAGTAAAATTAGGAAGGGTGTGAAGGTACACTTTAAGAGAACTCAAACGGAATGAACGACAGAAAATGGATAGGGCAGGCAACCCTGGCGCACTGAGTGGTGCGGGGCGCCAGTCCCTAAACTTCAGAGACCCCTTTCTGGAGACTGCTCGCACAGTGCGCCAGCCACCCTGGCGCATCAGTGGCGCGTCGTGTTGTCACTTCCCCAAATCACCCCGATGAATTTTTCTTCCCGATATTTGGCCCTAATTCACCTAGAATCGAATGATTTCCTCCAAACTCTTTTAGATTCGAATACCCAACCTTAGTAAATGAAAATCCACTCATAAACAACCCTTAAACTCCTAACATTGATCTCAAGAATCCATCAAACCTCATTATTTAAGATTTATGAAAGAAACTTTAAGAAACTTATCAAGACCTCAAATCACTTGACCTCAAAAATGAAATTACGGATAAAAACCATATGATTTGCATGTGGGTCAACGAACCCAACACTACGAGAACTTATATACCTCGTTAGGATCGAATCCTTGGCGAAATCCCTCGACGATTGCAAGAAAAATCTTAAACGACTTAATCTTTTCTCCCTTTTCCTCTTCTTGAAATTCTCTCTAAACCCTAAGCGTATTTTAGAATTGTGAAAACTGATCTAAGTCAGTTTAGACCCCTAAAATATCACTAAAAATGAGTTAGGCTTGTGAGGGTAAGGAAAAGACCAAAATACCCCTCCTTAATTCGGATGAATTTTTTTAATCGGATAGGCTGAACTCAAATGGGAATATATCGCTCATCAAAACTTGAAAATTAGCAAACTTGGTGGTATTGGAAAGAGGACTCAATGATCTTTCATTTGATACCTTATGGGCCACCTAACTCATCATGTACTTAATGTTATGCTCATTTGAAGTTGACCCTAAACTCACAATTTAAGACTAACTTGCAAAATTCTCAATGTAACTCTTTCCAATTTAGTTTTTTTAAATTTAGCCCTTTCTAAGACCGAGGTGTTACAATGTGTTTCTAGTTAGTAGTATTAAAAGTAATGAATGTTTTGATTTTGTTCATTTGGATGTATGGGGTCCATACAAAAAGTTAACTTTTGATGGTAATAGATATTTTCTTATAGTGATTGATGATTTCACAAGGATGACATGGTTCATTTGGATGTATCGGCTTTAGCTTATTTTCTGAAATTTGTGAAGACACAGTTTGATAATACAGTGAAGAAGGTAAGGTCTAATAATGGAACTGAGTTTAGGAACTCTGTATGTGCTACTATGTTTAAAGAAAGATGTATAATACATCAGAGGTCATGTCCTTATACTCCACATCAACTGGAGTAGCTGAAAGGAAACATAGACACCTCTTAGAGGTAACTAGGGCCCTAAGGTTTCAATGTCAAATTCCTTTAAGATATTTGGGTCAGTGTGTTCTTGCAGCTGGTTATTTGATAAATAGAATGCCTAGCAGGGTTCTAGGAGGTAAATATCCATATGAAAGGATACATGGCATTAAGCCAATACTGGCTCATCGTAGAGTGTTAGGAAGTTTAAGCTATGCTAAGGTTCTAACTGAAAGTGATAAGGTAGAACCAAGATCAAAGGCTGCAATACATATGGGGTACTTAGAAACTCAAAGGGCTACAATTTATTATATTTAGAATCTAGTAGTTTCTTTGTGAGTAGAGATGTAATATTCAAAGAGTCAGTGCTTCCTTGTCCAAGAAAGAGGTTGATCCATTTGTGAATATCATGGATGTGACATCAGGATTAGAAGGGTGAATGGTGATCATAGGTGTTTACAAGAGACATAGTGAGATCAAGAAATGGAAATTAATATGACAGATGACATTGAGCAAGATACAGTGCAAGATCAATTGGCAGAAGGTCATGATTCCATTCCTAGTGAAACAAAATAGGTGGTAACTAGAGTGTATACAAGAGGAGTGTATCCACCTGTATGGATGAAATACTTTGTATCTCTTAATATCAGTAAAAAAGTTCAATATCCTATAGTTGAATGTCTTGCATACAACCACTTGTCTAAGCCTTACCAAAAGTTTGTTGCTACAACCTCTATTATAACTAAACCTACTATATTTGTTGAGGCAAGTAAAGAGCCAAAGTGGATAGAAGCAATGCAAGCAGAGATACAAGCTTTACAGGATAACAACACTTGGAAACTAGTCGATTTACCTAAAGGAAAGTATGCTATCAGCATCAGATGGATTTATAAGATTAAATACAAGTCTAATGGAGAAGTAGAAAGGTTTAAGGCAAGGTTAGTGGCAAAGTGGTATAGTTAAAAAGAGGGTATAGACTATAAAGAAACCTTTTCCCCTGTGGTAAAAATGGTCATTGTGAGAACCATTCTAGCCTTGGTTGTGTCCAGTAATTGGCATATTCATCAAATGGATGTATATAATGCATTCCTAAATGGTGAGTTAGAGGATGAAATTTACATGACTGTGCCTCAAGGTTTTTCCAGGGGGAGAATAAGGTATGCCAACTGGAAAAATCATTGTATGGGCTTAAACAAGCACCAAGACAATGGAATCACAAATTTTCCGACGTTCTTTAAAAGCTTAACTTCAATCAAAGTCAGCATGATCATTCTTTATTTACAAGGAGGACTACTAAAGGAACTACAATAATTTTGGTATATGTTGATGACATATTGATTACATGAAATAGTCTAAAGCTGGTAGAAGAGACAAAAAGATCCCTTCAACAAAGTTTTAAAATGAAGGATCTAGGGGAGTTGAAATACTTTCTTGGAATAGAATTTTCAAGATCCAAAGATGGAGTAGGTATGCATCAAAGGAAATATGCACTTCAACTCATTTCTGAAGTTAGATTGTCAGGAGCAAAGCCTGCTGGAACTGCTATTGATGTAGATATCAAGTTGACATTTAAACAGTATGATGATCAAACTAACAAAAATCAAGGAGATCAACTGATAAATCAAAGTGCCTATCAAAAGTTAATTTGGAAACAGTTATATCTAAACATGACAAGACCATACATTTCATTCAGTGTTAAAAGTTTGAGTCAATTCCTACATCAACCTAAAAGATATCACATGGATACTGCTCTCAGAGTTGTCAAGTATATTAAAAGACAACCAGGTCAAGGTATATTACTATCTAGTAATTCCAGTACTAAAGTAACAGCTTATTGTGATGCAAATTGGGCAGCTTGCCCCCTCACAAGGAAGTGTGTGACTAGCTATGTAATTAAACTTGGAGAGTCAATGGTCCATTGGAAAGCTAAAAAACAAACCACAATCTCAAGAAGCTCAGATGAAGCTGAGTATAGAAGTTTAACTTCTACTGTGACTAAGTTAGTATGGCTAGTAGGAATGCTGAAGGATTGAAAGGCTGAAATTCAACTACCAGTGCAAATATATAGTGATAGCAAGTTTTCTATTCAATTGGCTTCCAACCCAGTCTACTATGAGTGTACTAAACACATTGAGATAGACTGTCATTTCATCAGAGAAAAGCTTCAAGAAGGACTAGTTAAGGTGGTTTATGTCTCCACTCAAAATTTATCCAAGTTAGAAGTCTTAAACATATTTATGCCTCCTAGATTGAGGGGGAGTATTAAGATAATTCGAAAGAAGAATTATGCGGAGTTAAAAGAAGAAAAAGAACAGTTTTAAGTCACACATTCAAGAAATCAGTTAGGAGTTTGTTAGACAGTTAGAAGTATAGTTAGTTAAGTTAGTTATTTTAAGAGATGTATAAATACAACCTAATTCATTGTAATACTTACTTCTTTGAATGATATACAAATCATCTTCTTCTTCAATTCTGTATCTCTATGTGTGTCTTTTAAATATCTTCACAATGGCATTACTCGACAAAGGAACATATAGAATAACGTGTTCCTTAGGCATATCGGGGGTCAGTATTCTAATAGTTAGTTTACCATTTCACCCCTGCAACAAATCAAAATCTAATTGTATAGTAATATTTTAATTACATAAAGGGTGAATTAGAAGTTCAACAATAGTACTTTAATGTTTTATACTTAGTTCACAAAAAATGTGACCACTGTTATTTACTCATTAACCAACATTCTCTTCTTTGCCATAATTTTTTTTTGAAGAATATGAGAAGTTGTATCGATTAAATACTCAATACAAGATCACGATCATCTATAAACCAAATACTGACATGAATACAATAGGAAACTAAGGGGTAAAAAATTGGGAAGAAAGGAAGAGAAAAGGCCACAAATTATCTAAACTGGCTTATGGAGGCTAGCACAATGGGCGGATGCATGTTGGTGGAAATAATGTTGTTCTCATCCTCATTTGTTTGAAGTCAGCAAATACTTTTTTAGGTAAGTATTTTTTCTCTCTTCTTTAAAGAAGCCTTTTCAATGTATTCGTCATTTGTGAAATGCTTTCTTCCGTATTTAGTATGGCATTAAACTCTTAAAATATTAGAAATTTTGGTGGTTTTATTATATACACACACTCACACAAAATTGGTGAAAGGTGTAGTAGACCACATCAACTTATTTCCAAATCTGGATCTATCTCCGATGAAAACTCATCTTTGTACATTTTTGAGTAATAATAATTTAAACAAATGCTTTTGAAACATGTATATTGTTAAAGATTCATTTTTATTTTCTTAATTAAATATTGGAGCTTGTAGATCCTTTTATTCATTTAAAAAAAATTGTACAAAAGAAGACAAATCCAACAAATAGATCATCCCAAAACAACGAGCAAAAATTGGCCCAATCCATTAAATGGAACTACCAACTTATATATCAAAACCCTAGAAGATAGGGTTTCCAAATTTGATCTCTTAATCTTTCTCCCTACATCGCTGCTTGGAGCTGTATGGAATCCAACCTTCTTCTTTCTGTTGTAGATCATAAACTCCTTCCTCTTGTTTGCCATGTTAACCTTCTTTCTCAACTCGTAGAGGTGAGATTTTTTCGCTTGCTATTTTCCTTCTCGATCTATTTTCTAACATCCTCATTTTCTGATGTAGAGACATAATCCAGTGAACAGTGGATTCTAGAAGTGGTTCCGATAGAGGCACAATCTTGTGGTTTAGTTAACAACTCTCTGTAAGTTCTTCTTTCTCTACCTCTTTTCCTCATTTTCTTCCTCTCTGATTTCCTTTTTCTAGCTGAAGCATAAGTGGAGATATCCAAACACTCATGACCTCCTTCATTGTGGATTTCCTTCCTAACCCTAGATCTGTAACTCCCCATCCTAGCCCAAGACCCTCATTTTTTGTTGGAGAAACTTTTTGTAACGTCCCAGCCCGCTTGTGATATTGACCACTTTAGGCCTAGTCTCGCATGACTTTAAAATGTGTCACTAGTTGGTAAAACCTGCTTAATTAATTACCAACATCTCTTATGTGTTTTGCCGATGTGAGAGTTCTAATCTTAAGTTGGGGCATATATACACCCCCTCTATGGACTCAACATCCTCACTGAGGTTTTCCCCACTTAATGGGATTTACCTAGATTCAGCACTGAGGTTTGCTCTACCTTACCAAGATTTTCCTAAATCAGTTGAAATCTGGCCAATAATGACAAGGCTGAAATAGGAATGATTGATACCATTTGTAATAGCCCTACCCGCTAGTGATATTGTCCTCTTTGGGCCTAGGCATGCACGACATTAAAACTTGTCACTAGTTGGTAAGGCTTTCTTACTTAAATACCTAACATCTCTCATGTGTTTTGCCGATGTGGGACTTCTAATATTAAGCTAAGATCGGGTGTCACACTTTTTGTAAGTTGTCGTAGTCTAGACTAGGTAGTTTAATGGTCACAATTATGTAAGCCTATGACTATATGTAACACCCTGAAAATTTCTATGCTAAGACTCACACCATTCTTCAGTTG
This sequence comes from Solanum piurae, assembly GCA_029582685.1. Taxonomy (NCBI): domain Eukaryota; kingdom Viridiplantae; phylum Streptophyta; class Magnoliopsida; order Solanales; family Solanaceae; genus Solanum; species Solanum piurae. The sequence goes on along the minus strand of JAJOOO010024895.1, from coordinate 1,077 downwards.
TGTATAAGGTCGTGTCAGGTGATTCTTAAATTGTTCTTAGGTTTTAAGGTCAATTCTTTAGTGTGGAAGTGTATTTGGATATGAATTAAGGTCACAAGAATCTCCTAGCACAAAGTTTAGTTGAAAGCTTCCTTACTAATTAAGTTTTGATATTAGATTTTACTTAAGTCAACTTCAAACGATCATATCTCTTAGAATATAAAGAATTATGTGTCCCATGACCAATCAAATTAAAGTTCTATGAGTTATTTTCCCTAATCCACCAAGTTTTCCTCAATCCGAGTTTAGAGTAAACATTTATGACCAATTTACTAATGGCGCTCCACCTTGACAACCGCTCCACGATACGGAGTGAATACAAACCTGATTGTCTCGTGGAATAAAATTTCGACCTCCAGCTCTTTTTACTAATGGTATTTTTGTCATAAAAACCTTTAGGGAGACATATAAATTATCCTAAACATGTAGAAAAATAGTTTTCATAATCAAACCCTCTCATTCACTCCTAAACTCTTACGCTCAAGAACTTCAAGAAACACTAAGGCTAGGTTTCATCTTCCAAGATTTTCCTTCATGTTTCTTCAAGAACATTGTTCTTCTAGGTATGTAAGGCTATTCATAGTGTTGGACTAGTTCGTCCTCACGCTGTAACACCCCGTATCCAAAAATAGAGATTTCAGATTTCTGGTGTTACAGGTGGCACTCACGGACACCATCCACGGACCGTAGATGGACTCACGGTCCGTCCTGCAGGTCCGTGGTTTGGGACAGAAAACTTCCCCAGAACTCAGTCAGAAAATTTGGCTAAGTGTTGACCCACGGCCGGACTTACGGTCCGTAGGTCAGGTCACGGACCGTAGTTCGTGTCCGTGGATCGATGCCCCTAAAGCCCAGCTTCAGTCCCAATTGACGGTTGACCAGCACGGACCGTCAATCGATCTACGGTCCGTAGGTCTGACCGTAGATGAGAGTCAACAGTCAGTTAGCTGAAAATTATTGATGGGTCAACTTCAGATGGTCATAACTTTTAGCACAAAATTAATTGTGTGTCCCATTACCTATGATATGATATATAAT